>VWYE01027326.1:0-10487 GCA_013398995.1 Alaudala cheleensis | reverse complement strand
ACAGGAGGAGAGGCTGGGCCAGGGGAGGCTCAAGTTAAATACAATGAAAATTCCCTACTGGAAAACTTTCCCAGCCCTGGCACAGCTGCCCAGGGCAGTGCTGAGTCCCCATCCCAGGGGGGATTCAAAAGCCACATGGATGTGGCACTTGGGGACATGGGCCAGTGGTGGCCTTGATTTTTAAAGTCTTTTCCAACTTAAACAATTCTATAAAACACAGATCAATACCTAAAGACAGATTTTTATACAAACCCCCCCTATTCTATAACATCCTGCTCACTCTCCACTTTTCCAACACTCCCAGGAAAGCCACGTTTGCCCTGTGCTGCACTGACCCTTCCCAGCCCCCCAGGGATGAGTTTGGGGTGACAAACTCTCTCTCCCCACAGCATTCCCAGCTCCCGAGGCCGTGGAGGTGAAGCCTGGCAACCAGAGCAGGCTCCTGGTGCAGTGGCAGCCCCCCCAGCACGGGCAGAGCCCCCCGCTCTGGTTCATCCTGGAGTGGCTCTCCAGCTCCCAGCAGGGCCAGCAGCAGCAGCTCTTCTGGGAAAAGGTCCCTCCGCAGGAAACACACGCCTACATCCCAGGTAGGACAGCCCAGGAACCCCTTTTCTGCTTGGTGCAGCTCATCAGGGCACTGGGAATCCAAACTGGATTAGAAATACAAACTGGGTTACAAATCCAAACTGGATTAGAAATACAAACTGGATTAGAAATACAAACTGGGTTACAAATCCAAACTGGATTAGAAATACAAACTGGATCAGAAATCCAAACTGGATCAAAAATACAAACTGGATCAGAAATCCAAACTGGATCAATAATCCAAACTGGATTAGAAATACAAACTGGGTTACAAAGGCAGCTTCACTTGAATTTGAGCCCTGCCCACTTGTTTTTGGGGAGTGGAGCCATGGTTTTTGGGGAGTGGGGCCCTGAAGAGCCCCCAGGGAAGAAGGAGGAGGGAAGCAGTTGGAGATTTGAGGGCAGCCACTGGGATTTGGGTCCCTGGGTGATGATCACAGGGGAAAAGAGGGGATGGGGAGGGAAAGAAGATGAAGTAAAAGCGAGCTGGGAAAAAAAACCCCAACATCAGACCACAGGGGCAAATCCTTCTGCTCTCAGTAACAAGACCCTGAGCGCTCAGAGCAGACAAAAAGCGCATTTTGAGGGCAAATCCCGCTTTTCCCAGCAGGGGCAGCGGCGGGAGCTCCCGTCCGTGTGTCGCTGTACGCGGTGTATCCCGATGGGATCAGCGAGCCCAGCTCCGACCCAGGTGAGCCCGCCTGGGGGCAAAGCTGCTGCTGCCGTGGGGATTCCTCGGGTTTGGGAACGGGATAAACCCTCCCCAGGGAGCGGGAGAGGAAAATAGAGGGTTTAATCAATGTGTTTGTATAAAACTCATCCTGGCTTTGCTCCCCTGCACTGACCTAAACCAGCCAGGAACGTGATTTTCCTTCACCAGTGGGATCATTGTCCCTTTCCCTGGCAGAAAAGGGAGGCTGCAAATGCAGAATTCAGAGGGAAATGTTACAGATAAACCAAAATAGAGGGTTTAATCAATATATTTTTGTATTTTTTTTATTTGTATAAAACCCACCTCTGGCTGGGCTTTGCTCCCCTGCACTGACCTAAATCACCCAAAAAACCTCATTATTCTTCACCAGTGGGATCATTGTCCCTTTCCCTGGCAGAAAAGTGAGGTTGCAAATGCAGAATTCACAGGGAAATACCACAGATAAACCAAAATAGAGGGTTTAATCAATGTGTTTGTATAAAACTCATCCTTCTTTGCTCCCCTGCACTGACCTAAATCACCCAAAAACCTCGTTTTCCTTCACCAGTGGACCCGTTGTCCCTCTCCCTGGCAGAAAAGTGATCACAGACATTTCCCCTCTCTCTGTTCCAGCCCCTCCAGAGGAGCCTCTCCTGGGCAGCACCTTCAGCCAGATGTCCCAGGGTAAGGAGGGCAGCTCTGCCCAGCTAAGCCGGGCTTTGTCCTGGCCACAGGCGTTGTCCCTTTCCCCAGCAGCACCCGGCAGGGGGAATGGAGAGCTCCCAGACACTTTGGGGAGGTCAGAGCCAAAAAAAAAGGGAATTTTTCTCTCAGTGGGGACAAACCCCACCTGCAGGGAAGTCCTTGGTGCTCTTGTGTGTCATTGTAGGACACAAAAGAAAGATGAGAGACTCCACTATTTCAGAAGGCAAAGAACAGAGAAAAAAAGCTTTATTATCCAATTCTTCCTACCTTTTATAAGGTGTTCTGATACAGACTTAGCACGATTGGTGAATGGGAACAACACCTCTGTGATCCCATAGGTTAAACTGGAGAAACAGGAAAATAACACCTGGAGAAAGGTTGTTTTGAGGAAGGAGAGTTGTTTGCTGAGATGGTTTTGAGAAGAAGCTTTCCTGAGAGATTTTCCCTTGGGATAAAGTCAGCAGGCTGAAATCCCTCAGACCCAGAATTACCAGGCCCACACCTCTGTGCAGCACTCACAAAATGCAAGCTTTGAGTTTTGCTTCTTATGAGGTTAAAATTAAACATCCAATACAAGTGGGAGGTGCCAAAAGCAGGAAAACACAGAATTAACCTCCTCAAGAGGCTGATTCCACCTTGGCAGTTTGAAGCAGGGATCGTTTGGGCATTTCCCACCCGTTGCTCTGCCTTTGGGGATGCTCTGCTCACCCTCTGGTAAAAGCCACGCTCTGTCCCAGCCCTTAAACCAAAAGCAAAACCAGCCCCGGGCTGAGGAATTCACGTCAGCCGAGGCAGGAAATGGTGAGTGCCTGAGTCACCGAGCCCCGGGTGTGACCTCCTCCCTCTCCATCCCTTTGCAGGTGATGACATCGGGGTTGTGCTGGGACTGAGCCTCAGCATGGTCGGATTTTCGGTGCTTGTGGCAATTGTGATGTTTAAAAAATCACTCAGGAAAAGGTATTCCTTTCTCCTCCATATAATTTTTTCCTGATTTCCAATTCATCGTTTTTTACTGTTTTTATTGGGGGTTTTTTTGGTTTTTTTGTTGGGTTTTTTTGTTTTGTTTTTTTTTGTTGTTGTTGTTTTGGGGTTTTGTTTGTTTGTTTGTTTGTTTTGGTTTGGGTTTTTTTTTGTTTTGGGGTTTTTTTTATTGTTTTGTTTTGTTTTGTTTTGTTTTTGTATATAGAAGAAATATAAAATTTCTTCTGGGATGTTTCAAAACCAACCACAGAGTCCCTTCCACCTCAGCCTGAGCACAACATCACACATTTATCAGGCTGTGGCATGAAAGGACTTTTTGATGCTCCACAGTGAGGCAGAGGCCAATAAAAAAAAAGTCAAATAAACATGAAATTGGGGAAATTAAAGAATGGGGAATCCATTTGGAGTTCCCAAACCCAAAGTTTCCAAGCACTGCTCAAAGGCTGGATCTTCTTTATGTGTCCCTCCTACCCAGACAGTTTCACCCTGCGTGAGGAATATCCGAAGAATAAATTGGATTAACATTTGATTTTCCCTTTTGGTGAAGGTTCAAGGCCACCCTCGTGCCCCTGTTGCCCCAGTGGCTGTTGGAAGACTTTCCCCACCTGGAGAACAGCAGAGTGGTGAAGTCACTCCAGGTGAGGGCTCAGTTCTCTCCTGGCTTTGCCTCCCCCCAGATCAGAGCTTGGCTTCGCAGAATCACGGAGTTCCTCAGGCTGGAAAATCCCTCTGAGATCCCTGGGTCCAACCATCCCCCAGCACTGCCAAGGCCACCACTGCCCCATGTCCCAACATCCACAGGGGCTTTAAATCCTGTGCCAGGCCTGGACAGCCCTTTCCACAAAGAAATTCTCCCTAAAATCCAACCTAAGCCTCCCCTGGCACGACCTGAGGCTGTTCCCTCTGGTGACATTCCCCGTTAGCTGGGAGAGGGCAGAGCTGGGAGGAACACAGATGGGAAAAGGTTTAAGTTCTGTGGTGCTGGGAACTGCTCAGGAATCACTTCCCAGGCATTGCCAAGGTGTGTGTGAGCCTGGATTAGCTGAGGTGTTTAAACCTTAATTCCACTCACTCCCTATTCCTTGGCCACAGCTGGGAGGGACCCTAAAGCTCATCCCACTCCATCCCCTGGGCCAGGTAGCTCCAAGCCCTAATGGCATCTCTCCTATGACCCAAACCTGCCAGTTTTCCCCCCATTTCCCCCAGGACAAGGCTGGTTTCCCCAGTGAGAGCCTCCAGGAGCCGTTCCTGGCCCCCGGCGATCCCGCGCTGACGGAAATCGAGGAGGTGCCGGCGCAGGAGCAGCACCAGAGCCCGGACACCAAGGCCAGGACAGAGGTGGCCGAGCACAGGGAGCTCCCAAGGGCCGTGGTGGCCCCCAGCAGCCCGGCCCCAGAGCAGCTGGGTGCCTACAAACCCCAGCTGTCCCACGGGAATGCTCTGGGATACGTCGCCACCGGGATTTACCCGGAACCGGCACCGGCACCGACCCCGGAACCAGAGCTGGGGATCTTCTCCCAGGACTACACCAGCCCCGTCCCCCAGCTGTGGGACCAGCAGGGAGGGGTCCCCCAGGTGTGTCTGCTGGGGAAGATCAACCTGGTCCTCAACAGCAGCCAGGAATTCCCAGGGCATTCCCAGGGAACATTCCCAGAGAACCCCTGGGAGCAGCGGCCGCCCAGCGATGTCCCGGAGCAGATGCTGGTCCCCGAGGAGCTGCTGTCCTGCCTCAGAGCCACCAACAGGGAGCCTGGGGATGCAAATCCCTGCTTCCCTCTGGGCATGGGAGGGTTGTTCTGAGGGGCTGGAATTGGGGATAAAACCCTGGAGCGGGGACCAAGGCACTGGGATTGCCAATGGAAGAACCAGAGCAAAACTCCACATTGGAATTTTGCCTTCTTACTCCACTGCAGCTTCTTGTGGCTGCCTTGGGCCAGCAAATCCCAGTTTTAACTTTACCTCCCACTGGCAGAAGCAAAAAACCCAGAAAGCTTGGCCAGGAATTCCCAGGGCATTCCCAGGGAACATTCCCAGAGAACCCCTGGGAGCAGCGGCCGCCCAGCGATGTCCCGGAGCAGATGCTGGTCCCCGAGGAGCTGCTGTCCTGCCTCAGAGCCACCAACAGGGAGCCTGGGGATGCAAATCCCTGCTTCCCTCTGGGCATGGGAGGCTTGTTCTGAGGGGCTGGAACTGGGTATAAAACCCTGGAGCAGGGACCAAGGCAGTGTCAGCACTGGGATTGTGAATGGAACCACCAGAGCAAAACTCCACGTTGGAATTTTATCTTCTTACTCCACTGCAGCTTCTTGTGGCTGCCTAGGAATGTTGGGCCAGCAAATCCCAATTTCAACCTTACCTCACACTGGCAGAAGCAAAAAACCCAGAAAGCTTGGCCAGGAATTCCCAGGGCATTCCCAGGGAGCCTTCCCAGAGAACCCCTGGGAGCAGCGGCCACCCAGCGATGTCCCGGAGCAGATGCTGGTCCCCGAGGAGCTGCTGTCCTGCCTCAGAGCCACCAACAGGGAGCCTGGGGATGCAAATCCCTGCTTCCCTCTGGGCATGGGAGGCTTGTTCTGAGGGGCTGGAATTGGGGATAAAACCCTGGAGTGGGGACAAAAGCACTGGGATTGCCAATGGAAGCACCAGAGCAAAACTCCGCATTGGGATTTTACCTTCTTACTCCACTGCAGCTTCTTGTGGCTGCCTGGGAATGTTGGGCCAGGAAATCCCAATTTTAACTTTACCTCCCACTGGCAGAAGCAAAAAACCCATAAAGCTTGGATTCCTGGAATGCCAAGCAGCAGATTCCTGCAAGGTGGAATATCTTCAAATTACTGCTCAACATGGGCCTCTTGTCAAAGGTTTGGAGCATTCCTTTCCCAAATGTCTGGAGCATTTAATTCCCAAATGTCTGGAGCATTCCATTCCCAGAGGTTTGAAGCATTCCATTCCCAAAAGTTTGAAGCATTCAATTTTCAAATATCTGGAGCATTCCTTTCCCAAATGCCTGGAGCATTTCATTCCACAATGTTNAGCAAAAAACCCATAAAGCTTGGATTCCTGGAATGCCAAGCAGCAGATTCCTGCAAGGTGGAATATCTTCAAATTACTGCTCAACATCCTCCTCTTGTCAAAGGTTTGGAGCATTCCATTCCCAAATGTCTGGAGCATTTAATTCCCAAATATCTGGAGCATTCTATTCCCAGAGGTTTGAAGCATTCAATTTCCAAATATCTGGAGCATTCCAATCCCAAAAGTTTGGAGCATTCAATTTCCAAATATCTGGAGCATTCCATTCCACAACATCTGGAGCACTTCATTCCTGGAGCTAATTGCAGTTTAAAATGGATTACAAAGTTCCTTCAGACATCCTGGCAGAGATGTGGAGAATATTTTGGGGTTGCTGCTGATGAGCAGACACGGCACCAAGGAGGATTTGTGTATCACAAGGGTACCAAGAACATGGAATTTTTCCTGTATTTTTATGAATTTTCCTCCCATTCCCATTAAGAACAAACCCCCACTTCCTGCCAGGCTGGTTTAAAACCCCCCTGAACTGGTCCCTGGGCAAATCCCTTCCCTTTGGGTGAGGGATTCAAGATCTCACAGTGCTCTGTCACCCCTGGGCCTCGCTGTGGGAAGGGCACAGAAAAATGGGATTTATCGGGGACATGGAGCCTGAACTCGGATCTTTGGACACCCAGAAGGTGAAACACAGGAGTCTCCTTCCTTCAGCAGCCCTGGAACCATTCCCAGGTGTTCTGGCACTTACAAAATATTCCCAAATTATTTTTTTTCCATTTTTTCCTGTGAGCATTTCTCCATCAGCTGTTGCACAAATGGATTAATTTCGTTGTTTGCCCCCAACACTTCCAAACCACCCTGGTGGGTACCCCCAGGAATCCATCCCTGTTTCCTGGCAAGGAGGGGAGGATTCTTCCTCAGCAGCAGCAAAATAAACACAAAAAATGTGGGTGCAGCATGGCAGGGAGCCTGAAATTGGTGAGTGCAGCCTGTGCAGGAAGGAAACTGCACCAGAGCAGCCACACAACTGAGTGTGAGGTGAGGAAGGTTTTGGGTTTGGTTTGGTTTGGTTTTTTTTTCAATGTCCACATCCTGAGACTTGTGCTGCCTCTGTTACCTGAGCTGCCAAAGCTCAGGTAACAAACCTGCTCCTCTTGCCAGGAAACAGCTCCTGTGTCACTGTGCAGGTCCTTTTGGCTTGTCCCACCAAGGTCAGGATGGATGAGATACAGGAAATATAAATTCCAGTGGGGAATTGGTGATTGATGATCTCTGATCCATTCCCAGACTATTCACAGACCCACAGCCCTGAGCTCTCAGCAGCTGCCACAAAAACCTCCCAAATGGCCACTGCTGACTTTTCCCAAGGTTTTTTAGGCACCATTTACCCAGAGATCAGGCAGAGACTCTCCCTTGGGCCTTGCTTACCTCTCCAAAAAGTCACCTTGGAAACTATTTAAACTGAAATGAGAATAAAGAAACAATAAATAAACGTAACACAGAATAAATGATGTGTTAAATTTGCACTGAGTTGCAGCTTTAAACCCTTTGTGCCACCACAGGAGCACGTGGGATTGATTCTGCTTTGAGGCTGGCAGCACAGAGAGCTGGGTTTAGGCTCAGCTTAGTCACTGCCATGCAGGAGCACATGGGATTCATCCTGCTTTGAGCCTGGCAGCAGAGGGGGCTGGGTTTAGGCTCAGCTTAGTCACTGCCATGCAGGAGCACGTGGGGTTCATTCTGCTTTGAGGCTGGCAGCACAGAGAGCTGGGTTTAAGCTCAGCTTAGTCACTACCATGCAGGAGGACGTGGGATTCATTCTGCTTTGAGGCTGGCAGCACTGAGAGCTGGGTTTAAGCTCAGCTTAGTCACTGCCATGCAGGAGGACGTGGGGTTCATTCTGCTTTGAGCCTGGCAGCACAGAGAGCTGGGTTTAAGCTCAGCTTAGTCACTACCATGCAGGAGGACGTGGGGCTCATCCTGCTTTGAGGCTGGCAGCACAGAGAGCTGGGTTTAGGCTCAGCTTAGTCACTGCCATGCAGGAGGACGTGGGATTCATTCTGCTTTGAGGCTGGCAGCACTGAGAGCTGGGTTTAAGCTCAGCTTAGTCACTGCCATGCAGGAGGACGTGGGGTTCATTCTGCTTTGAGCCTGGCAGCACAGAGAGCTGGGTTTAAGCTCAGCTTAGTCACTACCATGCAGGAGGACGTGGGGCTCATCCTGCTTTGAGGCTGGCAGCACAGAGAGCTGGGTTTAGGCTCAGCTTAGTCACTGCCATGCAGGAGGACGTGGGATCCATCCTGCTTTGAGCCTGGCAGCACAGAGGGCTGGGTTTAAGCTCAGCTTAGTCACTACCATGCAGGAGCATGTGGGGTTCATTCTGCTTTGAGCCTGGCAGCACAGAGAGCCGGGTTTAGGCTCAGCTTAGTCATCAACTGATGGTGTGGCTTCTCCTCTGCAGAGTGTGGGTTACTCCGAGGTAAAGCCTCAGGATGGAAGGCCAAGAACCCCTGGAAGCCTTTGGGAAGAGCAGCAGGAGATGGCAGAAGCTGCTCTGGGGAACTGGTGCTGTGGGTTTTACCCCGTGGCTGCTCTCAGCCCGTGCTGGGAGCCCTGCAGGGCTTTGGCTCTCAGTGAGCTGTGGGGGAGATCAGGGTGGCAGATAAACGCTAAAATTGGATTTCAGGGCTGGGAGGTGTCACAGAGCTCAGTAACACCTCGAGAGCTCGGGGGATTTCTGAGAGCTCAGAGCAGAGATCAAAGCCCAGATTGTGACCGAAGCTCCTGCAGAGCTGCAAAGAAGAGCCTGGCTCAGCAAAAACCCTCCTGAAAACGTGGCAGGGCAACAGCAGCAGCAGCACAAAACTGGGGATAATCCTTAAAAACGAGGGGATTTGGGGGAGCTTCTCCCACCCCTGAGCCTTTGTGGGGGTTTGGGAGGGGGATGAGGGGTCTGCTCTGGGCTGAGCTCAGTGGCACAGGCTGAGAGCAGAGGATGTGAGAGGTGAGGCTGGGGCTGGGGTCTCAGCAGCTCCCAAATGTCCCAAATCCTATGGGAATGGCACTGGAAAAACCGTGGGAGCAGGGCTGGGATTAAGCAGCAGGGCTGGCATTAAGGAGCAAGGCTGGGATTTAGGAGCAGGGCTGGCACTAAGGAGCAGAACTGAGATTAAGGAGCAGGGCTGGGGATTAAGGAGCAAGACTGGCATTAAAGAGCAGGGCTGGCGTTTAAGGAGCAGGGCTGGGATTTAGGAGCAAGGCTGGGATTAAGGAGCAGGGCTGGCACTAAGGAGCAGGAATTTGGCACTAAGGAGCAGGGCTGGCATTAAGAAGCAGAACTGAGATTAAGGAGGAGGCCGGGGGGTTAAGGAGCAGGGCTGGCATTAAGGAGCAGAGCTGGGATTTAGGAGCAGGGCTGGGATTAAGGAGCAGGGCTGGGATTTAGGAGCAGGACTGGGATTTAGGAGCAAGGCTGGGATTTAGGAGCAAGGCTGNGGAGCCTCTCCCACCCCTGAGCCTTTGTGGGGGTTTGGGAGGGGGATGAGGGGTCTGCTCTGGGCTGAGCTCAGTGGCACAGGCTGAGAGCAGAGGATGTGAGAGCTGAGGCTGGGGTCTCAGCAGCTCCCAAATGTCCCAAATCCTATGGGAATGGCACTGGAAAAACCGTGGGAGCAGGGCTGGGATTAAGCAGCAGGGCTGGCATTAAGGAGCAAGGCTGGGATTTAGGAGCAGAGCTGGGATTTAAGGAGCAAAACTGGGATTAAGGAGCAGGTCCGAACACCGGGAATGGGAAGCCAATTCCAGAGGTGATCTGTCGGGGCAGGTTCTGTGCCTCCTCCCCTCAGCAGAGCCGAGCTCATCTCGCCGCCAGGACATGGAAACCCCCTCGGTCTCTGAAGGACACAGAGGTGCGATGTGTTCCTGCACCATCCCATCCCCCACAGCGGCACCCAAACCCTCCCGGGGGGTCCCTCCCTGGCCCGGTGGCAGCTCGGAAGGAAAGGAAGGAGAACAATGGGATTTTCCAGGCTGAGCGACTCATCCCGTCCTGCCGGGGACGGCAGAGGCGTGACGGGCACGGAAGGGACGTAAAACACAAAACCTCTGCAGAGGGGAGCCCAAAGCTGGGAGGGACGGCTCCTTCTGCTCCTTCTGCTGCTGCTGCTGGGCTCCGGCTCTGCCTGGCCCCGATTCCACGGTCCAGCTCCCAGGGAAGCAGAGATGGACACCTGAGGGAAGATTTGGAGCTGCCGGAGAGATTCCAGAGGAGATCCTGGAGCTGTTCCAGGGCTGGAGCCCCTCTGGAGCCAGGCTGGGAGAGCTGGGGGTGCTCAGCTGGAGAGGAGAAGCTCCAGGGAGAGCTCAGAGCCCCTGGCAGGGCCTGAAGGGGCTCCAGGAGAGCTGCAGAGGGACTGGGGACAAGGGAGGCAGGGACAGGACACAGGGAATGGCTGAGGTTGAAAGAAGGTCGATTTGGATGGAGATTGGGCAGGAATTGTTC
>VWYE01027325.1:260128-437729 GCA_013398995.1 Alaudala cheleensis | reverse complement strand
AATAATATTTCAGCATGGGGAAGGGGATTAAGAAAACAAAGCAAATTATTCAGTTATGAAGGAAATGTTTCAAATTTCCTCTAAAACAGTAGATACAGAGACACAAAAAACCAAAACAACCAAAAAAAACCAAACAAAAAGCCACCAAATTGCACCAATAACGGAAGAAACAAACAAAAAACCTATGAACACCCCAAGTATATGCCAGAAGTAAAATCCCAAGATCTGATGAAAGAGCAGACAGTGATAGATGAGATGGAAAATGGAAAGGAATGTCTTAGGACTTTATTAAGAAATCTAATTTGAGCAGAAAAAGCCAGTGAGGGTGATAAGGTAGCAGAGGTATTCTGGTGTTCTGTTTTTCTACCTATACTTTTAAGTCTCCTGTGCTCTATGAAGTGCAATTGTTTTATGAACAGAAGTTTTAGCACTGTATCCATTAGCTTCCATGAGAAGTTGAGCAATAAATTGTGAAAATAAGGTTGAGTTGCTAAAAGCAATGTTTGGGGTTTTTTGAGGATATTCATTGATTTCGGACAGGGCTAAAATAACTGAATAGTGACTTGTCCCATTTTTATAAAGTCTTTAAAGCAGGCCTTTTAATTTCCTCTTTATTTACATAGTCTTTTGTACTCTGAACCTGTGGGTTCTCACACCGTTTCAGTTTCTGCTTCTAAAAATCTGTTACTGCTTCTCAGCCTCTTTTACAACACTTTCTTTTCAGTAGCCTGCTAACTTAAAATGGCATCAATGCAGCACAGTCAGTGATCTTCACTTAAATCCACACTTACATTTACAGAATTACTTTTCAGTTCAGTTCTGAAAAGCAGAGATGTAAATTTTGTAAATTTTTAAATACAACTTCAATGCCATGCTGAGCTTTGAGAAGCATATCTGGATGTGCATGAGGAGGCAATTTGTCCATCCTAGCGTGATTCTTAGATTCTACTCAGTTTAAACTAGCTTTCAGAAATCTTGTAGCCACATTGTGCTGCTCAACTTTGGCACCTTTATAGGCTGAGAAACTTCATGAAGTTTACAAGTTGTTTTTTCTTTTTAATGTTTTCATTTTCTGGAAGTCTGTGAAAGAATATTTTCTCCTACTCAGTGGATGTACATTTGGTTTTCTTTAAATCAGTATTTTTCAGTATCAGAACCCCCCAGGTGTGTGATGGTGATAATAAGTTTTATAACTTACTTTTCAGCTATAAATTTAAAAAAAAATACTACTGTTCTTGTTGGGGAATGTAGTTAATGCACCACCTCTATGCTGATGAATAGCTTGTCTTTTAATAGGTAGCTTACATAACAATTACATGGTGTCTGTGAACAGTAAAATTATTTGAGAACATGAGCTGCTATGAAAGCAAATTATGACTAATTCTGAGCTGCTTACCTCTTCTAACTCCAGGAAGGAGGAGGCAAGTTGGGCAGCATTCCTTGTCTCTTCTACCACCCATCCTACCTCCAGGGGGATATCTGCTGTTAAAGGGCCATCTAAAGGCTCTTGGGGGTGACATCATCCCATAGTGCTCCAGCGGGAGGAGCCCAGCATTCCCACCTGGATAAAACCTGAGATTCAGACACCAGGGCAGTGTGCTTTCCACTGGAAATCCTCTAGACTCAAGTGGAAAGAAATTCATTGTTTTTGTAATAAATATGAGTGTATGACAAAAATAAATATATATAAATAAGGATAATAGTACCCCAGGCTTTCTCTTTCTCTCTCTCTCTTTTCTTTTCAGGTCCCACATATTCCAGGTGAAATTCACATGAAAGGGAAACTTGATTTACAGAAATATCTAATGGCTTTAGGTTCCAATTTACAGAAACTCTAGCCTTACATTGTGCTATCCAGTGGACACACCTGCACACCCCTTCCAGCCTGGAGATTGGGTCAATGTTAAGTGGTGGGACAATGATCCTCTACAAGCCAGGTGGAGAGGCCCATTCCAAGTTCTACTGACGACCCTCACCGCCATCAAAATTGCTGGCAAAGGACCTTGGATTCACTATTCCCGAGTTAAGAAAGCTTCGGCTCCTGAAACAACTGCAAGGATAGAGACAACAAAGACTGATGCAGATGAAAACATACTTTAAAGGAATTCTTCTGTGTACCTAAAACCATTCAAAATCATAATTGTTTTGTACAATACTGTACTAGACATCATTACTGTTCATTATTGTTTATATTATTACTACCAGATATTTACTGTTATTAGATATTTATCCATGGTCAAATGTTTATTATTGGTAGCACAGCAGCACCAACCTCATGTAGCTGTACTTCTCTGTGTGAAACCTGTGCCATTTGGATTTATTTATAATAAATTCTATTATAATATTTCTAACCAATGCATGAATTTCTGTAAGAAAAGCTTGCTTGTTGCTAGTCTTTTTATTGTGAACTTATTTTCAATGCTCTTTAATTTGACATCCAAATCTCTCATATCTCTCTCCTGTCTAGTGTATGGACTATGTCTGATGTCAATTAAGCTCAGTTTAGAATATTATCAGGAGTTTCAATGATGAAAAATATTGCATATTTTTTGCATCTTTGTCTGACTATGAAGACAGACAACTGTCTGGTGATTTCAGTTCTCATGTTCTAGACTAAGTGTTGGTCTGTTTATTTCTGTAGGATTGTAGCAACCAAAGCTTTATGCACTGAACACCAACTCCTTGGAAACAGTGGTTTATCTTAATTTTAAAATACTACATTTTTGACGTAAGTTCTATTTCATGGTAAAGGCATCAAATATTTGGGCTTCTCAAGTAGACCTTTCTTCAGTTTACTTGTCCATTCTTACTATCACTATCTTTCACTTTCACATGACACCTTTTCAAAATTTTTTTTTCTGGTTTTGTTTATATCTCTTCAATAAGTGGTTGATATTACAATTTTCAAAAAGTACCTTTAAAATATATTTCAGCAGATTTTTAGTTACATTTTGTCTTGCACTTGAGATAATTCCTTTCCACTTACCAGGCATTGACTGCAAACCAGAATTGCTTTAGATGCCCTGAAGTACCTTCGCATGAGTAGAATTTTTAGAAGAAAGGTATATTAAAACCCCAAGAGAACTCATGCTTGTCAGAAAAAGATAAAAAGCAATAGATACACCTGAGAACAAATTTTTATGTAAGAATGACTAAATCTTCTAACAAAATGCAAATGTTTTAATTTAGCTTTATCATAATTTGTCATTTTCCAAAGACCATATTACTTTTAGAAATCTAATATTTAGCCACACCTCAGTCCTTCTGAGTTGATGTGAGGTGTTTCAGTCATGGTGGAAATGGGAAGAGTTGTCGGGGCATAATTAAGAAGTTTATTTCCACTGCAGTGGTACATCCTGCTCACCACATTTCTCTCTTGCTCTTTATCACTCTCTCCATTCAACCTTTGCTTTCATTTGTCATCTTTTTATGTTTTTCAAGAAATTGTGTTTAACTAAAGATAGCCAGAAGGATTGGATAAAAGAATTAATCTATGTCTCCCAAATGGTAGTTTCAGCTATTTCTGCTGATGTAAGACTGCATCCAAAATATTGCCTAATAGATTTATTTTGACCCTCATTGCATACACAGTACAGAGCATGATATATGACTATTTTAAAGAGAATTAAGAGGAAATATTTACATTCTCAGTACTTAGAAATATAAGCAGAATAGCTGAAGCACAGAAATAGCTGAAGAATAAATGTAGCTACGTTACAGTGGCATATATTTATTCCCTTGACTAAACTTTCAGGTAATGGTTGATGACAGTTCAAAATTTCTGTTGAGCTGTTGAT
The DNA here is from genome assembly GCA_013398995.1 of Alaudala cheleensis. NCBI lineage: Eukaryota > Metazoa > Chordata > Aves > Passeriformes > Alaudidae > Alaudala > Alaudala cheleensis. The sequence continues at coordinate 433,932 of VWYE01027325.1, read as the reverse complement.
CAAATTTAGCATGGAGGGCAGGGCCTATGACAGGGCACAGCACTGAAATATCAAACTCACAGATTTAGGCAGGATTTTGAACAGAAATTCTCTCCCAATTGCAGAGATTAATAATAATGTTGTCCAGCTAATACCAAAGACTACTTATGGTTCTACAGCCTGCCCCAAGTGATACAAATTGATGTTAAATTAAGCCTTGCTCCTATCCACTGGCCAGAACTCACTCAAGCAGAGAAGATGCCCAACATTTTATGTGCTGCTTTATTCTATGGCTAAGCAGTTATTTTCAGGAATATTTCAACTCCCCCCACTTTCACTCTGCACTGCACCACTACCCCTTTGCCACTTAGCTGACTAGAATTCAAGTAAAGTGGATCCAAATTAATATAAGAATGGTATTTTAGCAGCATATGTACATTAATTAGTGTATTTTCTTAATATGCTTTTAGAAGAGTACATAAATAGTTTTGGTGAAAATGAGCAGGAAAGAAATTGAGAAAATAAATAAATTAATGAAAAATATTATTTCTGAAAATGTCAGTAGAATGGGCACTGATGACAACAGCTGTTGGTATAGTTTAAGAGATAGATGGTGTTTTCAGTTTTGTGGTTTATATGTAAAGGTGACACTGCATTTCATGTCAGATATAATTTTCTTTGCAGAATACTGATTAGAGTAAAAGGTTTTACCTACTTACAGGCTTGAAACAACTTTTGAGGTTCACACTCATAAAACCTAACACATACTTAGTATATCGTATTTTCAATGTCTTTGGATACAGAGCACTTTTTGCACACTGATTTTTGCTTCCAGTGTTTTGTCTAGGAGAAACATTAGCTGTGCACAGTGTGTTTGAGTTTAAAGACTAAAGAACTGAAAATCCAATTCCCTGACTTTCATGTGTGTTTTATGTGCAGATAACTGAGAAATGAATGGTGCACATCTTGGTATGCAAAACTTTGATTCTGAGATTTAATGTAGCATAAAAATATCTTCTTTCTTAGTCTGTTCCTGCACACCTACTGCTGTTTGAACTCTGTAATCTTTGACCCTTATCTTCTCAATTTCACTTTTTAAAAGTAATTCTTCAACAAGGCACTCTAAGGTCAGGCAGGGAGAAGCCTTCTCCTCATCATATTATATATATAAGGAGGTTCTGAAAGATTTATCAGCCAGTTAATGTCGTCATTTGTTAATCATTAACCCAGGAAATCTCTTTTCCCTTAAACCTGAATGACACTTCATTCAGTATCTGTCAGCTGTTTCTATTATCTGTTAAGCAGATGGTCTGGAAAGAATGCAGAATTTGTGAAGACATATAAAAATTGGTTTCTGTGACACAGAGATCTGTGATTTTAGAAAGCATACTCTCATGTTCTTTAATCAAAAGCCATGTGTGGTATTTCTTCCAGAGGGATCAGCGGAAGGAGGAGGCTCTTGCTGTATCTAGTAAATAGGATAGTGCAAAGAAACCCATTAAACACAAGAGAACCTACTGTATTTCACGTATGCAGTCCAGATTGTTTACCACAGTTTTAGAAACAGCCTGGTATGTCCCAGCATCACCAAGACAAAAGGCTAACACTACACCTAACATGGGCATTTAAAGGTACTTGAAATTATAGAAATCTAAACTGAAAATCCAAATTTATCACATTGTCCCAATTGTGGGTTTTTATTCCAAGTTTCTGCTTGCAGTGTGTGATTTGAAAGTTTTTTTAGCATTGTAAATTGACATTAATATTAAAGAAGGCAAAGACAAGGAAAGAAGAAAAAAACTCTATTTCAGTTATGTCATGAGCTACTGCTCATTAGCTGACTATGTCTGGAATTAGTTTGCAGAATAAAGGGGTAAGTTCTTTGGAACTGATGTCACATGTACAATGTGTTTGTCTGTCTGTGATAATCTTTACTTTATTCTCTGCAAGTCTTTATCTGAAGCTGCTCTTCAGCAGGCTCCTTAATTTTAATGACTATCAGGGATTTAATCATTACATGATGAATCTTCGCCTCTTAAATGTGGATGGCTTTTTACAAAGTGTTCCCAATTTCAACAAGTAGTCTACTGCAGAATGACATTTATAAATTGAATACTTTTCAATTCTCCAGCTGCATTATATGAGACTTAATATATTTTTGCCACCAGAAATATCTTTAGAAATGAACATTTTTTATCTTTTTGAATAGAGAGTAAATTAGGTGAGAGAAAAGGATAAATTCAAGAAAGATATGGCTCACAAAAGATATCACTCTTTGTAAAATATTGGAATCTTGTAACTTTAGGATTTTGCCTTTTTTTTTAATAAATTTTATCGTCAAAAGAATTACTTAGCTCTTTTTATTTTTGCAAGATAGATGTACATCAAAGGTTTGGATCAGAGAAATATGTCAACTTTTGCTGCTAGTCATAATGATTTTAATTATATTTCCTTCTGAAATAACTCTTTTGAAGAGCTGAAATAGGCATTTATAATGAATAACAATAGTTTATATCAACACAGATTTGATTGCTCACCTATTCTGAATCTTATTTGCTTCAATTTTTTTTACTTCAATCTTATTTGCTTTGCCATTTTTAAATGATTGTTGACATTTTGTCCAAATAATTTGCAATCTACAGGTTGTGTAAAGTTAATTGGACTATTCTCTGTTAAAGGGAAGTTTAAGACCACTCTGAAAAAGTCTATTTCTGTTCCCAGCAAAGTTAATTAAAGCTTTACAATTTAAAAATTCCAGAGCAAAATCCTCTTTAATTGGATGCCTGGCTCACATGACAGCTCTTCCTTCTTGATTTGCTGACTGTAATTTTTTCAGTGTTCATGATGAATAATATTTTTAGACACTTGTACTGAGTAAGTGCATGCTTAAAATTTTTGATGAATGTTGACTGCTGTGACTCTGAGAAGCTCAGTGACTCAGTTATCATTGTTCTGGCAGCATAAATGGGTTTTAAAGTCAGCATAAATTACTTTTGCAAGTATTTCCAAACCTGTCTGTGGTAGTAGAGTTACATAAAACTGCCTAGTATAAATTAAAATTAGACTACTGTACTTTTTTATTTCAGTTTGGCCTTGATCTTTGTGGATTTTTTTCTTAACTATGGCAGTTTTGTTTATAATCTAAATTTACTTAAAATATTTATAGGAATTTATAAATTCTCTATATAAGAATTTAATTTAAAAGTTGAAAAATAGCTTACAATCAGTCATCAGAGCATATAACTTTTCCTTTCACATTTCTATGCTTTAGCCCCAATGGAGTCCAAAGTTAACAAGAACTGTAGGATTTATTTCTCCTATTGAGATACACCCTCATCTTTTCCTTTAAAGTTAATTGAACTGCAAAGTGGGCTCAATGGGTTCAGACAGCCAGGCTTTGATTCCCTTTTGATGCAGGTTCCTCCCTAGGTTATGGATCTGGGAAATATTGTTGTGCATCACATCTGCTCCAGAGTCCCTGAGTATCAGACATCTCTTGTTCTGGCTGCCAGATCAGTCCCTTTGGGTTGTCTGCTGCAGGAAACAAAGTACAACTTCAAGTTGTGAGCAGGCGTAATTTGGCTCCACAAGCTGAGAAGATGTAAGGACAGTTGAGAGCTGTCATATTCCACCTCCCCCAGTAGCCCTTCATCTCAGCAATGTGTCACTGACAAACCTGAATCTTTTCCCTTACAGAACAGCTACTTTTGCATTGCTCTTAAAATGTGGCCTAGACAAATTTGTGTCCCAAATGTATGAAATTCAGGATACAATTTGTGTGTTAGTCTTAACAGTAGGTATTTCTTTCCTGAAGTTACAGAATAACTGTAGATTCATAAACTAACTTTTAAGCCCAAAATACAATAATTGTATGATTGTTCTTTGGTATTATAGACTGAAAATTATTTTTTAAATTGATTACATTTGCCCATGGTGTAGCCAACAGATTGATCTTTTGATAACAGTTGAAAAAAAAACCAACCAAAATAACACAAGAGAAAACTGGTGCACTGACATGAAAGAAATTGCCCTATAAGAACAATTACATGTTTGATTAATTTCATATGATGTGTTAAAAATATGTCTTACATCTCAATCAAAGCAAGATGCACAAGAAAGAAGCACTAGAGATCTTTTGGGCTTAACTTTACCCTCCCCTGTGAATATATGTGGCTAACATGTGAAGTACATGCAGGGTTAAGTTGGTGTTACTGCATAATAGGTAACATTCCTCAAACCCTTCCTCTCTTTCTTAATCTTTTTGTCAAAACATTCTCTACCATAGATCTAGGATTTCTTTGGTATTAGTTTTACTCAAATCCTTTCTTAATTGTTTTGGTGTGACTTCATACCCCTCAAAATTACTTGTTCCTATGGACAATGCCTCAAGAAAGAATTGAACTGAAATATTTTGAATCGGGGGATTATGTCAAAGCAAAAGGAAAAGAAAAATGTTTCATGTTTTTTTAAGCATCTGTAGCCAAGACTTGGATTACTGGTTCATAGTATCTGTAGCTCTAATCAGACTACTAAAATGAATCGTTTATTATTTGAAATGGATGGATGGATGGGATATTGAAGCCTTCTCAGAAGAATCTAAATTTCTAATTAAAGTTGAAGACCATTCCTTTACCAATAAAAAATCCTGAGGATTTATATATTTGCACAAATTCCTCAAGACCTGCCAGTTTACTGCAGCTAGTGATCACCCTCATTCCCCAAGTCACACTCAAAGTCTTACTGTGCAGCAAGCTCATCTTCACTTTTTATAGAAAATTGAATTACTTTCTCCTAATTCTTCAACATCTTACCCCTAATTTTTTCTTTAGTATGCCAACAAATACATGAAAAAAATCAATCAATAACACTTCTGAGTATTTTCTTATCTATTAAAGTACTGGTTTAGATTGTACTTTTATTTTTACAGTGAAAAGACAGATTTACTCTTCCATATCCCACTTTTCTTCCAGCTGCTAGGTCAGAAGAGGACAAGTTTTCTGTAGATCCAATACCAGGTTTTTCAACATTGTGCTAGAGTAACACAGAATCACAGATTCGCAGATTTTTCAGGGTTGGAAGAGACATCTGGAGATCTAGTCCAACTTCCCTGAAAACTCTTAAATATGGAAGAATATCTCATAAAGTGTTCACACAACTGACTCTATACCTGCCCACCTACTTCTGGAGAGATAAATTACTTGCCAGATTATGTTCACTATTTTTTATTCACTCTCTTCTGCATTTCTTGGAAGCCTAGACATCCATCTCATACACTGCCTACACTGTAGAAATTTACAGAAGAGAGTTCAAGCCTATCTTATGGTGCTGGAGACAAGCTGTCTCCTTTCTTGCTTTTTTCACTGACTGGCACAGAGTGGAACTTGTATGCCAAGTGCAATTACACTATTCATTCAGAAGTTATCACTGATATGGTGCATTACATGCAGGATCTCTCTGACATTGGAAGAGCTAGACAAAAAAGATGAGTTCACTTAGTGTTGAAAGTACATAAATTATTAGTTTCTGGGACTTTGAACTCATCTCATTAGTGATTCAAGAGACTTGCTGTTGATTGTGAAAAAGTGTTGCAGTTGTTATTAATTGACTTGGATCTTCATTTTGCACAAAAATCATACAATGAGTTTCATTTTTTTAAAGAAATGTATCTCTTTCCCTTCCGAGTACAGGAACATTTCTTGGTTTAAGTGATCAGATCACTAAAGACAGAGTATTTCTGGACATGTCTGTTTGATGTGCAGGTCTTTAATCCATATATCCCTTCAGTGCCTAGAGCTGTTCTGTGAAGTCATATCCTGAGCTGGTAGTTCTTTACTAGAGGTCATGACCTAAATGGAGTCATGTTGGTTATGAATTGGATTTCTCATCTAACAGAAACTTACTCATGCCAGCATTTAATGCAATAATACAGATGAAACTAGAACTCATTTTACATAAGTGGTTCCATAATAAAATTTTGTAAACCATTACTAGTGGCTACTGTAAATAACTGCAAATAATGAGCTACACAAGTAAATAGAGAGAAATCTTACCAACTTACAAACTCTGAATTCTAAAACTGAGGCATCAAAGGCAAGCAAGGGATTTTGAAGGCAGTGGTACACATGCATATCTTCCACATTTTTTGCTGGCTTTAGTTGCTCAGAATTTTTTGTTTATGCTGTCAAGAGAGACCAAAAACTTTTGCAGTGGGAATTTTTTTTTTCATATCTTCAGTGCATGCACAAAATAGAGTCAGTACTGCAGAGATCAGTATGGTTACTGTTATACCACTGTTAGTAGCTCCATCTACACGTATCTAGCAATGTTAAATCTAACAGCCACATACCATAAACCTTTAATAGGATCTGCAGGTTGTGAATAATGCTCCTCTCCTCAGAACTGCTTTTTTAAGAATTAGGTTTTGTTTAAGCAGCCAATGAGTGAAGGTCAAAGTTCCTATAGGTTAGTGAGAACACAGAAGAGATCAGTGCATTGAGCATCACTTCTCTTATACTGGACTCTCTTAATTTTTGAAAAGTTATACTACTGATTGACTATATTAAACCTTCATCATTCCATAAATAAAAACTACAATTTCTTAAATTTGTGGTTAGTCCAATTGTTCTCTGTATTTGGAAAACCAACTTTAAAAACTTACAATCAAAAAAGAAAAAGCTACTACTTAAAAAAAACCCCAAAACATTGTTTCGTGACATTCAACAGTATAATTCCATCTGGTATTTTGGTATATCTCTTCTGCAAACTTAACTTAGCTGTTTTCTTTTACCCTTTGACAAATTATTGGCAAAGTTGGTAAAAATTCTCAGAATGGAGTAAAAAAGCAGATTAATGTTAAGACAGTGAATAACAACATAGTATTGCTTTCTCCTGTGTAATTTAATGGAATTATTTACAGAAAAAAATAGAGAGAGATGTCTACAGTATAGATGTCTGTCTACATCTGGGCTAGTTACCCTGCTGTCAATTTACAGTTAGGCAAGAGAAACAGGCACTTCAAGTGAAGTAGATATTAGATAGATAGATAGATAGATAGATAGATAGATAGATAGATAGATAGATAGATTAGATAGATAGATAGATAGATAATCTAAAAATAGAGAAAAATTGTGCCTTTTGTCACAAACAAACCTGCATGGAAGATGTCCCCTTTATTAACAGTTTTCCCGTTTCTCACTTTAGGTATTTTTAAAATAATTGCAAGTAGATGTGTTAGAAAATGAGACAAAATCTTCACCTCAGTACTTGAAAACAGCATAAGATCATAAAATATCACAAAACATCACAAAGGATATAAGTTTTATCTCAAATGCATATAAGCAGTACATGCCCAGAGGTTTTTTCATTGTCATTGTGAAAAAGTCCTTTGTAACATCATAGTAAAGACCTCAGCCTTACCCTTACCTGCAGCACAAACTGACCTGGTCTGACATTAGTCTGTAATTCACCTAACCTACTGGCAATGACACAAACTGTTACATTTGGTAACAGACAAGTGCTTACATTTTACCAAAAAAAATATAAATAAATAAAAATTCTCTAAGTAATCTGAGTCACAAATACGGATCTGAGAAAGTGTGAAATATTAGACTACTTCCAGAATCTAGATGGTGTAGGTATAATCACTAGATGCAATCACTAAAGAATGGTCCTTGCTGGTGTATTCTTGCAAAATCCAGTGAAAATCTAGAAGAAAAATCTGGAACTAGGTTTGCAATCTAGAGAACTGCAAAGATTTTCAGCAGGTACATATCTCCTAGGGAAGAGTTGATCCTGGTTTCAATAATGAAAAACAGTCCTTGTTGCTGTCTAAATTCTGCTAAAGGTAGTGTCTGACAAGAGCAAGGTAAATCAAATACCCCTTCCTCCCGAGTTGTGAATTTTCTGCAGTGTGATAAAGAAATGCAATACAGAAACCACAGACCTGTTAATCTAACGTCAGTAACTGGAAAAATTACAGAGAAGGTCACACTGGGTACTTTAGAAAGGCATTTAAAGGGCAATGCACTCATCAGGCACAGTCAACACAAATTCATGAAGGGAAATTCCTGTCTAACAGATTTGATATCCTTCTGTGATAAGGTCACTTGGCTAGTGGACGAGTGGAAGGCAGTGAATGAAGTTTTTCTGGATTTTAGTCAGGTCTTTGATGCTCTCCCTCACAGTATCCTTCTGGACAAGTTGTCCAGCTGTCAGATGAGAGGATACACAGCATGCTTGTTGAAGAAGGGGCTGGAGGGCAGGGCTCCAAGTGTTTTGATGAATGGGCCTACATCTGACTTGCAGCTGGTCACCAGCAGCAGTCCTCAGGGCTCAATTCTAAGGACAGTTCTGTTCAGTATCAACAAATGCAAATTTGTCGATGTTATCAAACTGGGAGGTGTTCTCTCAAGGGACAAGTACAGCTTCAAGGTTGCTGTGGCTTGGATTTGTTATGAACACAATGTTAATAATGCCTATGTTTTAGTTATTGCTGAACTGTTCTTGTGCATCATCAGTGTCATGAACTTTAAAAACAAATGTTGGATTCTGAATTGGGATGGGATAATACCAGACATGAGTATAAGCTGGGAGAGGAATGGCTAGAAGTCATCTGAAAATGCCTTCTTGACTTTCATATTTAATTTACTCATCACGAGAAAAAACATTTCTATGAGATAAAGTGTTCCTCTTTTTTTTCCCTTGAAAAAAACATTTCACTAATCAACACAAATATAAATGAACAGGAAATAACAAAAATTACATTAAGACACTTCAAACACAGAAATTTAACACAAAGTGAAATACAACATTTTGTTCTTACAAATGGAAGAAGTAATCCTATTCTTTGTTGGATTCTGCGCATAGAATGGAGGAATGCAGGGCAGAAGGAGACGAGCCCTGCAAAAATTGTTCAGGGATGTTGGCCAGCAGGAGGCTCAGTGGGAGTCAACATTGCCCTGGCAGCTCAGAGGGCAACCCCCAACCTGGGGTACATCAAACACTACATGACCAACCAGTCAAAAGAGGCAACTATCCTGCTGTGTTCAGTGTGGCCTCACCTGGAACACTGTGTGTAGTACTGAGCTCCATAAGTCAGGAAGGACCTGAAGGTCCTTGAATGAGTCCAGAGGAGAGAAACAAAACTTCAAGATCTTTCTCCTTCTCTGTATTTGCCCTAATGACATTCATCTCTATTTTTCCATGCAGCCATATAATTACACTACCCTTCATATGAATCCATGTCAAATATGTACCCTGGTCTCCCAAGACTTTTGTTGAATGATTAAAAATATGCATTCCCTAATTTCCTAAAATTGTACGAAGTTATCAATATTCAAAGGAGGTTAAAAATTATTTTCATCAAATGTTGTCCTTTTTAAAAATTTTCTCATTCTTCTTGCTCTTCAGCCTCCCTCTCCTGACATGTCTTTCATTTTTTCAAATTAAAATAACTGACAGAGATGATAAGAAAAGGGAAAGAAATAAAAAGTTCTTTCTTCAACTTTCTTCAGAACATTTTTAAAAGGCTTTAAAAGCCTTTAACACATACAGTAAGCTTCTCAGCTTTCAAAAACAAATAATTTGTTAATCAGCTTCACTATTAATTCCCACTCTATGATCTCCCTATTTACTTCTTCAAGTTAAAATTAAATAGAATATAAAATTCTACCCATGTCTACTGCTCTACCTTCCTTTCTTTCACAACATTTCCAAAAATAGTATCACAAACCGACCTTCAAAATGATCTTGTTCACAACAATTTGTTCATGTGCACAAGCAAAATTCTCTGAATCTATAGTTGCCATGGGAGATAGCAGAGTGGGATCATAATATTATTTGCCTGTTTTTACAGTGTTTTAATAAAGAAAAACTCTATGTAGATTTCCATACTTATTTTCTTGTCTCTTTTGGTTTTTTTTCCCAGAAACTGAATCTGAGATGGGTATCATGTTACCCTCCATATCTATTTGCAATGTAGTGCACAAGATCTCTTCTAAATTCATAGCAAAATAGGAAAACATCACTTATTCATTCATCATTTACTCTTTTCTGAAGTCTTTTTTCAAATTTATTTTCTCACTTCCCAAAGGTGGAGGAAAATCTTAATTTATTAAGCAGACTCAAATCCTGAAAACAGGAAAATAGTCTCATTGAGCTGAGAGTAACTCACATTTGTCTGGAAAAAGAAAAGTCTGAATGGAAATGTATATTAAGCTGAAAAAAATTAAGTAACAACAATACACACAAGTGTTTGTCAAGCAGGGTTGAATGCTAAAACTTCTTACTTAGAATCACATTTAATGTAATTTTACTTTCTTTTCCTTTTATACTGCAGGAGATATAATTTAAATTTGAATTATGGTAACCTAAAAAGCCATTTTACTGGAAATGAGCAATTGATCAACATCAAGTATGAGAAAAGTAAAGGTAGAGAGCGTTGATCTTCTTAATACTTTTTTCTTTTTTCCTCAGCTTGGTATTAATCAGAGTGATTTAATACTAGTGGTTTTTTTATATTTTTCATCTAATCTCATATTTCTTTCCAATCCTTTGGGGATATTACCAAATTTTAATCAAAATGCACTAGATGTACTTATGTCAGTGCTGAGTATCCTTTTTGCTTTGTTAATTAGTTACAAGACTGCAATGATTTGTACCTATTTTAGGAATTTGATTTTTTTTTATATTTTTAATTGTAACAAGGACCAGAACTCATTAAAAACATGCATGATTAATGTATTCTCTTCAGGTATTTTATTTCTGTCAATTCTGCCCTTCTGTAAATTCTCCTTGTGGATTCATTTAGGGAGCTTTAGAAAGAACATTCTTCCAGATCAATATGTGCAGCTTTGATTCTGTAAAGACTACCTTGTAAATGGACTTATTTTGGTTACAGTAACTATTTCCAAATATTTCCAATTGTGATGCAGATGTGATCAATTTACAGCAAAAATAAAGCTGGCTTGAGCTCATCTAGGAGTATGAGCAGTGCATTTCAAGAGAACAGAAGTTCAGACAAATCAGTGAAATAAGTCCTGGAGTTACAGGAAATTTAACAGAAAAATCAAATACTTGAAACATAGCCTTTCACTTTAGTAGGTCACAGAAAAAATAAAGAATATTAATCACTGATATCATCTGTTAATTTCTAAAGAAGTTTTCAGTGCTAATAATAGTTCATTTTGGTTTCACTCTAACCATGATGAATATTAGTGCAGAATGTGTTCTCACAGATTAAGCTTGAAGTAATAGAATCTCCAAATTCAGCCAGTCATATTTGTCTGATAATGACCTAATTAAATTAAGAAATTCCTTGAATCAGTAGTGTCAGAATATTACCTCTACTTGAAAGCTATTTGATGGTAACTCTTCTGAAATAAATCAGTTATGTTGTTATATCTGCTATAATGTAAAAGTAATGACATTTGTCCTAGTTATTTCTTTTATGAGCTGAATCCTGAGGGCATGTTCATAGCTTGTAACACAGCACAAGGTGAGCAGACCTGAACAGGGTTCTAAGAAATAGTTGGTTCATGGAATATTTCAAAGTTGCAGATAAACAACAAGGTAAATCCCAGAAAACATTAATCACTATGCTTGGCACTATCTACCAAGCCCTGCCTTTGAAAATCTATTTCCCTGAAGTGTGTTGTACTGACTCAAGAATCTCACATTTTCAGACTTATTTTAACTTTACCTGGATCATGAAATCTTCCTTCTGCAGTGCAGTCATGGAAGCCACAACTTAGAGTTTTAAGTTCTTTGTTGAGCAAAAATTATTCCTTGAGAGGTGAATGATGAAGAAATTTAAACCATCTCTTCAACCGTCCCTGTTTCACACAGTTAGTACATATAAGATTAAAAATGTCTATGGTTTCCCAAATTATCCACTAGGAATAAGGAATGCTAGTGAAGGAATTAATGAAAAATTGAATTTAGTGCTTAAAAGTAGAATTTTGCACTTAGAACAGAAAGTGTTTTCAAAAGAAAAATCACTGTATGCACAAAGGGAATGCATGCTAAAACTGCTGCCCCACAAGATGTATGGTGGCACACATACTTCATTCTGGCATACAATTTGTTTACCCAGAATATTTTTTAGCTTAAGGGGTTTCAGAATTTTAATGAAAAAATTCTTTATGTACTTTTTATTATTTAAAAGGAAGATGCTGTTGAAAACATCACAAGCATCATAAATTATTGTGTATGTGTCAGGATGCAGGCGCCACTGTCAAATCTTTCTACAAACTTCAGTGTTTCTTATTAGAACTAATAGATATTTGGATAATCAGAATCTATTACTGAACAATGTATTAAATATGCACTATGTTAGATACTACAGAATCACCTTGCTGGATAAGTAGTTGCACAGAACATAAGCTAAAATTGGGGCTCAAGATAAAGGACAACTTGGAATCTCAGTTATTTTAAAAACTTGATGGCATGACAGAATACTTCTGTTTGCATTTAAAGAAATCTTGTACCTAAAAGAAGGAACAAATTATATATAATAGAGCTTTGATCCCTGGGTACCATCTATCCTATGGAAATCAGTGACAGAAAAGAAAGGACTGTTTTTTTGCAGAGTGGTTTGGTATCGTTCATTTCTGTAACTGAAACTTCAATATACTCTTAAATGCATAGTTATATCATTGAAGAAAATGAGCACAGTGAAATAGATATTTCAGCAAGTGAGCAATGAACAAATTTAAAAATATTGCCAGTATCTTCTATCACTGGTTCAAAAGCTCTCTCATAAGACCTCAACAAAACCACTGATGGCAAACTCCACTGTGCCCTCACACAGCAGTTTGGCAATATAGCAGGGACAGCCAGAAGGTGTTTTTACAAAAGAGATGGCATAGCTATCCTGGGAAAGCCTTCCCTTTTAGGACTCTGACTAAAGATAACCACATGTTTAGTCAGCTTATCGTCAGCTTTTTAGACTGATAGAGGGAGGAAGCAAAGGCCCACAAACAATCACAACAAGGATAAGGTCATATTTTAAACCGGTTTATAACATGTATGGAAAACTATCACTAAAAATAGAAGCATTTACTGGCTAAGAGTAGAAATGCAAATATTAAGTAGTAGATTTGTCTCATTCTCCTTTAGACCTTCTGAATTAAAAAAAAATATAAAAATTTCAGTTCAGTAGTCATTCAGACAAGCTTAAAAAGAGGTGCAAAATATGTTATCTGTGTTATACATAAAATGTGCTTTGAATTAACAATTATCCAATATTTTGAATATATATCCAGGAACATATATCTATCAAATTATTATCTTTGAATTTTTGAGTTTTGCCATTAATTCACACACAATAACACTTTATCTAGGGTTGGGTTTTTTTTCATTTTTTGCCATTCAGCTTAAATGAATTAGTTCTTGCATTAGCAACTCATTATTTAAAGGGACATTACTGTTATTCTAAAACTACATATAGAGCAATCAGAAATAAATGGGAAGGTAAAAAGTTAAGGTCACTGTTAAGAATTGCATTTAACTTTCACAGATCCATTTCCTGATTTGAAGTATTAACCTATGTGTTTATAAAAGAAGACACAGCCTTAAACTCTGGTTATTAAACAGAATAAAGGCCAGATGTTATAATTCCAGGTTTGGGTACAAATGACATTTCTCTTTAAGAAGTAATGCATTTTGTCACAGCAATTTGTGTCAAGATAAGAAGTCATGAGGTAGGCTAGCAAGTTCTCTCTGGTTCATTTGTTATGATTTTTGCACCTGACACAATGTCATGGGTTCAAGTCTCAAAGTGGCACTCTCTAGTGCTCTGCTGATAGAAGAGCTATCTGTACTTTAGGTGACATTTTAAAACAAGCTCTCTGGCAGTTATCCAAATGTATGCTAAAAATCATAAGAGACATTTTCAGATAAGAGCTGGAGATAATAGCACTCTTGTGGGCAGCATCTCCTCTCTATAAAACTCGCTCTGATACCTAAGATTGCCTGTGAGCTATTGCTGAGCACATATGCAATGGCTGCTTCATTTTCTTCAATGTCATTTTATAAAAAAATAACTCAGTATCCTTCAGAGATGTTTAGTATCTGGGATTGGAGGACCATTTTTAAAACAAATTCTATTCAGAAGGCAACAAGAGTTTTGTCACTTATTATAAACTAATTCCTTGATTCTTGCAACTGTTTCACTATTTATGTACTCAGATAATATAGTCAGATTCTCTGAAGAATACCCTGTTCAGTGATGAGTTGGTAGGCAGTAAGAAAGGACAATACCTGGGCATATGCAGGTGGTATCAAGATACCAAGATACCAATTACCAAGAGGATTAAGTGTTACCCTAGGAGTCTGCCAAGCACCAGGTTTTTCCTACAGGTCTGGTTAGTCCTGTCACGGAGGGAAGTTTGTTCAGCCAAAGTAACAAGGATAAATAAGATCAGTGGTGTAGACTGTTAGATATTGATCTTTCTGTAAAATGTTCTTTTACAGTCTTTGGTCACGGTCATTTTTCCTTTCAAAGAAATTTTTTTCTTGGTTTTCAACATATTTTGCTATGACATATTTGAATATTACTGTCATTATAGACTACATTTTTGTGGTGAAATTTAGAGAGCATATGTTTTTTCTCTTATCTACTAAAAAGCATTTTTGCAGATGAAGTACGAACAATTCAGAATGTTCCCATAATGTTTTTCATATTTTGGAGATTAATAAGGGTCGAAAAACTTCATGAAATTTTCAGAAGTGCAATTAGGAAGGCATAATTGGCCTACCTTAATGTCTATAATAAATGTACACAAGACACATATGGATGCTGATAAACTCTTCGTTAGACTTTCTACTGCTCTGTGCAAATAGAAGAGACCAGAAAAATAAAGTCTCTGTGTTCTGACCCTCAGATATCTTATATGTGAGCATGTCCTTGTCCCTCTTGTGATAAGAAAATAAATTAATTTGACTGATGGGAACTACTGACCTACCCATCTTCAATACATGCTGTATCCTCTGTTAATACTTTCTGATTTTATGGATAATTCCCTGATAAAATATTTTTGAGTAGTTGTGTTTCGATATCTGATGGAATGGTATTTTTCATCTTACACCAAAGCATTTGTGTATTTTACTTTTCAGTGTCTGGGATAATAGTGTGAAGTACTGTCCAGTAAAGAAAAAGAATTAGAGTTTAAAATATTACTAAAATCAGTAACTTTTGTGTCTAATTCAACTGAACCTGTGTTAGAGCTTTTGGTGCCACAGAGTTAATAGGTAGTCCTATGAATTGCCTAATGCACACACAATAAGTAATCCGAGGTCTGAGGAAAGAGGGGTAATTTATCTTTATCAAACTACAGTTACAGCTGTGTTTGAGAGAGTCTATGAGATTGGAGGGCTCTAAATGGATTTTCTGTTTTATTGACCGAATTCTTCAAGAATACTGTTTTACAAAAAAGGAAGTTCCAAGGGGGAAAAAAATATAAAGAAAACATGGGAGGGTGGTGTATAAGAAACACTAAACAACCCAGACTCCTTAACTTGAATTAACAACAAGAACAGATTTCCATATGTTTGTAATTTACTACTAAATGTCTACTACTAAATTACTACTAATCCAATTTGCAAAGAAATTAAACCTTTTAGACTCAGGTTAGCAACACGTTTTTTTTAAGTATTGCTAATTTTGTAAAATTAAGCACCACATGAAAAAGAAATTATCATGGGTCTCATGACACACAATCTTCCAATCAGAGCCCAAAGATCTGATAGCTCTGAGAAATAATTGAAAATTTATTTACTTCATATGCTTTCAAGTTATGATATTGAAACTAAGATGCCTTAGTGAAGGTATGTGTTCATACTGTACAACACCTGACATAGGAGGAAGCTGTCCCTTCACTCAGCATTTCATGATTGCTGCTGTTCAGCAGCACAGATAAAAAGATGGAGTCCAGTTTTTAACCTTCACATCCCTTCCTGCCACTAGCATAAATAGGTTTATTGCAGTTAGACTGGGAATGAGAGCTATACAACTGAATGAGGTGGTCTTGAAGAGGGTTTTAAATGAAAATGAGTGTGAAGGGATAACCATGTGTCAAGGACAGCTGATTGGCCATGACATAGTGGCAGCTGCTTGATAGGTAGCTTTCTGTGATATACAGTTCAGCCTGACTTATTTAGAAACAGATATGAAAAGGACTAAAAAGAATTCTCCAAAGGCAGTCGTTAATGAGGTGCTAATGAAAAAAAAAATTACAGCAACAAAAAATGCATTAAGAAGATGATGAATTTTCCTAGTGGAATAGCTACATAGTATTTTTAAGATGAAGACAATGAGCTTGGTTTTTTTAACTGAAAAAGGTGAAGAATCACTAAGTGACAGATTTTGATTAATATATTTTGTAAGGAATGAAAACATCTGCTTTAGCAAAGGCTCACTGCAGAGGGTAGTCACCCAGCAAACAGTACTGTGACCCCTTTTATTTATCTGAATCTTGTTGAAACATTTCTTCTGTATCTCATTTATATATCTTTCCTTCTTTATTTCTTTAAATTTTAAGATTAGTTAAACAAATTAGGAGACTTTAATGTTTCTTGTGTGAATTTCATTAATACATGCAAGGGGTCTATAATTCAGGTGACAGGTATTTTGTTACACATGAGGACTATTTCTCTACTACATGTTTATATAAGATATACAGAGTAGTTTCAGAGCTACTTTTGCATTATCATGAAGCTCAATGGATATGGATGGGGCAACTATTTAGAATTCATCACTAATTACAAGGATTCAAATCAGCAGAATGTTATACAAACCCCCTGTATTCTGAATATTTACGTTTCTCTTTCTTATACGTTCATACATGCCATATGTGATCTATTTTTTATCCTACAGAAGAGCTGTTTGAAGAAAAGTGAAGCAGTTCTAGAGAAGAATCAGTGCCACTTTCTGAAGAGTTTCTTGGTTTTGGCTTCAGGTTTTTTGTTTTTTTTTTTCCCCTTAGGATGTGATATTCATAACTGAATGAATAAATGAACAAATATTCATAACACAGCATGATGATAACAAACCTGCTTTGCTGAGACCATATGTAAATCCACTGAATGAAAGGACCTGCACATGTTTATAATTTCTAATTTCATTACATATTACTTTAAAATGAAGTTCAGCACTACTGACTATATTTTGATTATACTGTGTATCAGACAAATACATTCAGCACAAAATGTTACTCAGACGAGTTTTCCAGAATTAAAGGACTTGCATTAGATGCTCTGATGGCAAGGAAAAGGTGTTGGCTGAGCAAATTTCTAAATTCTGCAAGCAAAGGTTTTTTGTAGTGTCATTGTTCTAACAATGTTGGAATAAACAAACTTCTATGATGGAATGTCTCTTCACAGAAACATTTATGTCTCACTGATTATATGAAATAAAAATACCAAATATAAAATGTAGGAAAGCAAAAGTTATGAAGGCAAATAGTTTTAAACTGTTCCTCTACATCTTGGCTGCAGCTAATATTTGATTGTATCACATGGAATAACATCAGAAGATTAATCTACAGACATACATCTTCTGATGTACATTGTTCTGATGACAAGATTGCTAGTCATAGATAATTAACATGATTAAAATATATTACTCAATAACAGTGGAAATAATCTCTGATTCTAAGTTGAGTGACAGGCATGATAGGCAGTGGTACAAATGACATCTAAGAAGTTTCTGACAAAACTGAACTGGCAGATTTAACAATTCTAGGCAACATGCTGTAAAATTTCAGTGACTCAGGCCTGTGGTATAATTAAGGACACATTGATGTCTCTTCCTATTCTTCTTAACTCTGAAGCTTTGAAAGCTTACTAGACATCCAAACAGCCTAAGAAGGCCTTGGACAGATTGATAATGGCAGCAGAGATCATTTGTGGCAGATGACAGACTTTGAAGCTTATACTTCTTTTTTTATATGTAGATACATTTTCTTAAAGCCAAACTATCAGACTTCATCTGAGTTTTATTTTACAAATAAAATATGTAGGAAAACAAGGGGAAGGTCCCAGTTAGACCCCAGTTACTTTTTGTCATTTTTGTCAGACATCTCAAGTTTGCTGCTTTTGTGGTGTGAGAAAATGCAGTCCCCAGCAATGGGTTGATTAGAATGGACTCTGCTCTGCTAAACTTCATGTATAGAATCAACCTTTACTTTAATTTTTTCCTTTTATCAAGCTTTTCTCTGCATTTAGGGAATGGAAAGGATGCGTAGGTTGTTGCTTAATTTATTTTGTCAGCATGACTTTTGCATTTAGATTTCCAAAGATGATTAGGGGATTAAGCTGCTCAACTGCCATTAAAGTCAGCCTCCTTCTAGTTAGTTTGAGAATTAAAACGTGTATCTGTGGGGTTTACAATTTAATGATAGTACAAAATTTATCCACAAATCACAGGATTCTCTAACAAGGAAAACTTAAAACTAACATTTTTCTCAGCTAGTTCTACAAGAAACTTCGGCTGATGGAAAAAAAAAAGGAGCAGAAGTAAAGCATGACCTCAAATAATAAATTAATTAATTCAATTTTCTGAATTTTAACAAAATATGCATAAAATATGAACTAAAATTTTATTGACATATTAGTAACAATCAAAAACTGAGAATTCACATGAGAAACTTTTGTTTAAGAAAGATTTGAAGTAAGGTGACCAGAAAGAAAAATAGTACTAATTAAATATTTAAAAATTTTGAATCCAGTTTTACAGATTTTAGTCCAAATTAAATAGAAAAAATGCTTGTGTTATTTGTCATGAATCAATACTTGTTTAATTCCTTTTTTTTTAAATTTTTTTTGCATTGATCATGATTACAAATGTCAGACTTGAATCTATATTTCCAACTTCCATAAGAAAGATGCATCAAACATGCACTGCATGATCTGACAGTACAGTATTCTTTTGTTCCTAAAGAACAAAAGAATAATTAACTACACCAATGCCAGGGATGTCTGACTTATCTTTTGAGATGTTGTTCCTATTATTTCAATAGCATTTCTTATTATTTATCCTGCAGACTGCCATTGGGCTTGAATTCAAAGACTGAATATTCTGCTTTGTTTTCCTGGACATCATTGATCTAAATTATTTGAATCATTGTCATCATGTGTTTTCAAATTATAATAATTTCCTTTAATCCTGCTTAGCAAAATAGAGACCTTAGTTGTATTGAACTGTATATTAAATTCCTTTCAGTTTCCCACTTCTCATAAAAAGTTACTGCCAATGATGATGAAACAGTAAATGGGGCAATGTTTCAACCTAATATCTGCCATTTAGGAAAGGCAATTTATCACCGGCAGTTTATAGATTATCACCTTTGTATA
Organism: Alaudala cheleensis; assembly: GCA_013398995.1. Lineage (NCBI taxonomy): Eukaryota > Metazoa > Chordata > Aves > Passeriformes > Alaudidae > Alaudala > Alaudala cheleensis. The sequence continues at coordinate 414,603 of VWYE01027325.1, read as the reverse complement.
TTGATATGTATTAGGCACTGGGCTGAGCTTTCTATGAAATGTCCAGAGTACTTCATAAAGCTCTTCTAAGGAAACAAAATAATGAGAATGTTTTGGCTTTGTGGTTTAATAAGGTGTATATGAGGGGAAGACAGCTTTTTGAGACGTGGCATCCAGTTTAGCCTGTAGGAATGATTTATATAATGTACAGATATGCAAAACCGAACAGCCTAAATTTTGAAACCAGGCTTTTGGAATGGAAATACGGAGTAACAAATCTCTGTATCAGTGTGTTCTTCCTTCCTAAGTGGTGAAAGCATTTTTTATTTTATTGGTATTTGTTTTGCACTCAAAAAAAAAAACAAAACTGAAAGTTGGTTTCAAGAGGAATGAGCATTTTTTTAATTTGCCTTAGTTGAGATCTAGAAGCATATTAGGACGCATTTTATGTTTAATTTTTACTTTATTTTTTGTTCCTGTGCTATTGATCTACTGTGAACACTTTCCAACTATGGTAATATAAATTATCCCATTTTTAATACAATAAAACTTCTAATATGACAATCTGGCCATCAAATGTTCTAAAATACAGACCAGTGAAACTATGAACACAGCTGTTTTGACTACTAATACAAAAAGATATCTGATTTCAATCTCTGGAATTCTTGCATTAATTCTGTGAATTATATTTTCACCAACAATTATATTTTCAATTTCACAAATAAGAATTGAACAATTGCTTTAAATTAGAAAATATTACATTTTTCCTTAAACTGGAGGAACTTAAATTAGCAACCCCACCCTGCCCAATTTTATACATTACCTTAACCTTAATGTATTATCTTTATCTTAATTTTGTCTCTGATGTCAAAAATCCTGATGTGGAAAATCTTTTTGTAGTAAGTAACACTAATAGAATAATGGATTTTGTTGTGTATTAGATCAAATTATCTATCTAAGCTAAACAAGATTGCAAATCTAAGTCTATAGCTAAAAATCCTTGAATATACTTTTGTTTTCTCAGAGCATTATTGTTCATATAAATTAAATAATTATTTCACAATATTTTAAAGAGTAATATAAAATAAGAAGCAAGAATCAAAACAAGAGATCAAGTATGAAGCTTTTTTACTGTACATTTACTTTGGGGTAAATAATATCACAATTATGAGTGAAATACCATTTCATAAAAATACCATTTGTAATGTCTTGATTCTAAACCTGACCCAAGGCCTTGGATCTGCTGTATATGACTCAGATGACAATGGCCCCAAGAACACAATTCCTTACCCCAGTGTCATGGAACTCTAGGAAACTCTGAGGGAGGCAGAAATAACTCTGGAACCAGAAGCAGAGCAGCGTGGTCTGAGTGCTAAAGCTCCCTAATCTGCAAAGACCTGCAGGCCCCTCAACACGTATCACCAGACTTCAGACCTTGTGCTTGAGCACTCATTCAAATCCCCCCTGGCAGCTGGTATCTCCCACTGCTTTCCACCACTCCCCTGGCCTCATGCATGCCTGCTCTGCTTGACATTTACAGGGTTGGTTTCAAGGAAGACAGTTTTATTCAACCTTTTTATTCTACTGCTGTCTTGGTTGTGTGGGAAAATCAAAGTGGTAAAGCTCTCTGTCGTGCTCAACTGTTTTTTTAATCTGTGTTTGAAGCTATGCATAGTGACATTGGTACACACAACACAAACTTGCTTTTACTAGGTTGTGGCTATCAGTGAATGAGCATTTTTAATGTGTTTTTATTTAAAATACATGAAGATGAAAAATAATATTCTAGTGTGCAATATAAAAATCAATATTATCAAGACAGAAGGTTTTGGAAGATTTTTTTTATATTTAGAAATATATTGAATCTCAACCATAAGCTAAAATCAGAATTTTTCCACATGACTTTTTTTTTTTTATTTTTACAAAAAGTGTATTTTTGTTACATGAATTATTTCGTATCTGCTTTGCTGATGACAATATCTTTGATATTTTCAAATCTCTAATTCTGAATCGTATCTTATGGTGAGAAAATTTTAAAAATCCATACTGTTCTTTGTTTTGATACTTGAAGTATTTTGAGCTCCAAATCAAATGCGAACAAAATTATAATAAGTAAATACATTTGGTGTTTTCTTGTAGCCTGAAATTTTTGTCTTGGATGAAAAAAGAAGATAGGTGAGCAGCATTTTCTGTGGTTGAAAAACCTACATATTTTACCCCTGCCTGAACTCCAAGACGTATAATTTCTCTTTCGAAAAAAATCCCTGTCTCCTCACCTGCTGCAGAATGAGGCTCTAACTTTCATTCATGGGATGTCATAATTATTGATAGAACTGAGACAAAAAACCACCCCAGCCACTCATAATATGACATACAATGCTATCCTTCAGGACTTTTTTGGTTTATTTTCTTTTAAGATATTATGCTAAAATATTTTACATATAAATAATAATCTTATATATTTGAGATTGCCTAAAAAAGGCTGTGTTTGAAAAAATAAAATGGGTACTGCCAAAGCAATACACTTTCTAAAGAAAAATAAAGGCCAATCAAATGATGGGATTTTGTTTATAGACACAACACACTTTTTTTAACATTTTTATTTTTCATGTTTATAATTTTGGAAAAAAAACCCAACTAATATAAGTTGTTTAGGTATTTCTCTACACTTCTTCATCTGTTGTAACAAGTGATTGCTCATATAGAAAAGTCCTGACAGATTTTCACGGTGCTGCTACACCCTATTACAGGATACTAAACTGGCATATAATTCTTTTGAAACTGCATTGTGGTTTTCAGAGTACATGAATATTATACTCTGTGAAAATCTTTCACAGAAAGAATAAAAATCAGGGTTTTGATTCAGACAGTTCCAAGTTACACAGCTGCAAATCCAATTGTGCCTGTATTATGTGATCTCTTTTTCTTAAAAAGGCCATCTGTGGTAACTGACTTGCTCTGGACATAGAAACAAGCTTTGCACCATGGTACAAACAGTATTTACTGTATGTACTGTGTGAATTAGTACTTTGTGACCTTTTTCAGATTTAACTTTCTGCAAGTCTCAGCTGTTCAGCAGACTTCCCAGGTACTCTTTTAAACACTCTTTGTTCCATGCATCCCATTATAGCACCTGCCCTTCTGAGGAATACAAAGCAATACAAAATCATTTTTTCCCTCTCAGGAGTCCCAGCTGGCACATCAGCCTGCATGCAGACTATTACACAATAAGTGCCTAAGTTACCTCTTTGCCCAGGGACTGTGTCATAGTGCCATCACATGCCTCAACCCCTCTTTTCTCTCCCCACCTTCATCCAGGCAGGTTGGAATCATCCATTCTACACCCTGGGAACTGTGTTTCCTTGCTGTTCCCTGAGCAGTGCGTTGTTTGTGAGTGCTAACCTGCCCAGGCTAAAGTGTGGTGGGGATGCTGAAATAATTAAATGGGATAAACCAGTAGAACACCATATCTTAGACATATTGTTCACCACTCCATACATAGCTTATCTTCCCAGAAGTCTTCCTAGCTGGCTTAAAGGTTTGCCCTACTTTACACTAAAAGCTTCTGTTTTCAGACATCCTTTTTTATTGTTTTTCTCCTTTTTTCCTCCCTCAACAGAATATATTTGCCAAAACCCCATCCTATTTTCCCAACATCATGTTTGTTACCACTATTCCCTAAGTCCTAAATCTCCAGGAAACCTGAGAGAAAATAGCCTAACCTCCTTGTTGCTCTCCCTTGATGTTTCTTTCATTCCTTCTCCAATCTTGTTAGAGTGTTTTGTCACCCTCTGGATATACAGAATTTCTGTGAGAAAAAGTATCTGCATTGACAAGCAGCTTCCCAAAACTAGACTGGATTATAATAGGCAACAGATTGTGGAGCCATACAAAAAAGTAATTTAGAACGACTCTTTTCTTTACTCCTGCATAACATGATTAAGACCCATGATCGGTGACTCATTTGAATTACCCTGAGGAAAGACAGCATTATGCTCAAAATCTTGTTTACAGGCAACTTAGAAGCATACCTTATAGACAAGAAAAGCCAAGAATTTGCTGTTAGTATAACTGAAATCTGAAGACTTTAATCATTATTAGTGCAGATCTCATTGCTGAAGGAAAAGTAACAATGCAATTTGGATGCTTAGTTTCCTCCACTATTCCTGGTTCTATGCCCATTCCCATCCTGCTCCCTATAGGATCTGCTTGTAATTATTTTTAAACATCTGCTAATATGCTGTCACACCTTTACTCATTATTCATTGATCTGCAGGTCCACAGCAGATATATATAAATTTCATATATACAGTGCCTGCTAAGTATGGGAGATGTTTTTCCTATGTTATCCCTAAAACTAGCTGTGCCCAGCTCAATGCTGCTTTTCTTTGATTAATTATTGAGCTGTTCATAGCTGTGGAGTCTCCAGTGGGAAGCTTGTGCCCCATTCAATACCTACAGTTCTCTGTCCTGTATCCTGTGTCTCTTCTTTAGTGCCAGCCCTGTATTTCTCCACACTGCATTGTAAGGTATAGTCATAAATATTTCATTCTACATAGAATAACTCCTTTTACTGCAATCTATACAAAACATTGCTGGCACCACTCAAAGGCAAACAACAGGAAAATAAATTAACAACAGGTCAATTAGAGAAATTGCTGTCACAACTGAGCTGAGTAAAATAAAATTACAGGCAGCATAGGAGAAATTCAAGTAGAGCAAGTATGACTAACTTCAGTCCCAGAGGCTTGCAAATTCAGAACAAAACTATGGTCTGTAAATAGCAATGGGAATGCTGCATTATGGGGCTGAATAGTTGTAACAGTTCTATCAAACCAGTATTTCTGTACTAAAAGCAGACAAATTAATTTGAGTAATAAACAATATCAGAATAAACTTTTATATATCTTTACAAGGCAGTTACAAAAGCATAAGATCCTAGAATTTCAACTTATAGCTGTAGTAAGTGAGCAAGGAACATGACAGTGCATAAGCTAGAAGCATGAAGGTAATTAAAATAAAATCTTGTTTGTTGATGAGTGGGACAAGCTGACAGATTGCATATGGTCAGCAGGGACTTTGCAGTTATGAAGGACTAACTTGTAGTTCAATTGCTTTTGATTTTATCACTATTTTTTTTTTAATTTTTTTTGTCCCTGCTGCAGGCAAGTACAACACTAAGAAAATCTTCTGGTTCTTCCAGGGTGGCAGTGATTGGGTCTCATGGTATAATAGATTTCTCCCTCTTGTTACTGCATGACAATCCTGCCATTGGCTAGAAATGCAAATATAAAAAAAAATAATAAAAAAAAAGCAGAAAGAAAAGAAATATAGGTGGCCTCCACCCAAATGGCTGTCCCACTGCTCTTGTTTTCAGTTATTATTGCCTCTATGGAGACATGGAAAGAAGGTGAGAAAGCTGTATAACAGCAACCCCCCTTGGTCATTTCCATCAATGTTATTCAGCTCTGACTGCAGGTATCCATACATATAAGATAGCCTTTTTTTTGTCAGTACCAGGCATACTAATATGATTGTTAAGTGTCCTGTTTATCTTAGTTTACTTTGTATCAACTCCTTGATGATTTTTAACTTCTCCTAGTCTGTAACTCCTTATATCCATATTGCTTCTGTGAGCCAGATGGAATTAATTTCTTTTATGTTTGAGATCTCTCTAATAAATGATGCAGAATTTACCTATTCACCATGCTTCTGAACTGAAAGTATTTTTACTCTATCTTTATTATCTGTGATTTCTTAAAAAACAACAAAAAATCTTCAATTTAAGAAAATAAAACCCAAAGAAGAAGAGACCATAGAACTTTACCACAGAAAAATCATAACTTTTGTGAAGGAAATACATTTTGAATTGCAAACATGAAGTGAAGGGAATCTTCCACTTTTTTTTTTTTTCAAAATGAAGCTGTTTGCTTCAGTCATTCAGTACTGCCACTTCTTGTTTCTCCCTTCATCTACCTCAAATAAGTGTTCTCAGATCAGGTTCCTTCTTCCCCAGCTGAGCCTCCACAATGTAGTTCATAAATATGCTTGCACCATGGAATAAAAATATGAAGGATCACCTTTTCCTCTGTGCAGAAACAATAGAAAGATTAGAAAATTGCTGGAAAGGACCTCTTGAAAAGGTGCCATTTACCCAATTAGCTAAAAACAGTCAGTTTCTCTCTGTTTTGGAATACAACATTCCAAACCCCTGAAGCATTTTAAGGATTTGACCCAGCTTTTACTTGTCTATCCCGCAAAGGTTAAGCAGTTTTGATCATCTTCAAGGGCTGTAATATGTGTCTTTTACAGGTATTAATAGTACAACAGACAAGCTAAAGTTTGATACGGTGAATTTTTGGATGTTCACTCATGTGGAAAGTGTCCTCACCTGCTGTGAGTAGTTCAGAACCATGTCTTGTCTTGTAGTGTAGATGTACATAGTGTAAAACAACAGTAAACTTTTAAACATTAAAGTCTGTTTTTTACACTAAAAGGCTTTATATACTCACTTCCAGAAAATACAGAAAATAAAGCCCAATAAATTTTCTAGGTTTTTTTGGCTTCTGGGAAGTGTTTATTTTACATTGATGTAAAAAGGCTGATCTTGCTCTGAGTTTATGTCAATACTTTTTTCTTGTAATTTTCTAGTAACAAAACATTTCCTCCATGGAAAAAAAAATACTGAAAGAAGAGCAAAGTAACATATATTAGAAAACCTTTAAACATCATCTTATTAAAATGAAAATTACATCCAAATGGTTTTTTTGAAACAAATGTTCAGTATTTGGGATGAAAATTGAACCCTTAAAAGAAGCAGCAAAAACTATGTTACTTTTTATTCTTTGGATATATATTGGAAGGTGTAACAATATATATGCAACAAGAGCACATGCCAAGAAAACACAACAGCAAGAATATTCTGTTGTCATATTCAGTGGCAAAGATGTTGTACTAACTCATTACTGTATGTCTATTTTCTCATTACAAGTCCATGTGCAAAGCCTGAAAATAAAATGTCATGTCTGCCCATGTCCCATAAAAATTAACTTTGATCTCTTAACATAGACTTATAAAACATTGAGATAAAATTAAATCTACACACAATCCATGTTCTAAAGTGTCTCTGATGCCACTACACAGAAAATGAGAGTTTATCCTTTACTTCTACAAACATTTCACTAGGCCTCCACCTTTCCAACAGCAGTAATAACTACTTAATCCAAACTTGCAAGCAGCGGCGTAATATCTTTATAATTTTTATCCATACAGCTTCTTCTTTCATTCTGTAAATTTTATCATTACTCATAAGTTACAAGTGATAGTTCTATCACATTTTAAGAGTGCTGGACTGTTCAACTACTTACATTGCTTCACATGTTGGGGAGCTTTTGTGTACACACCTTGTCATATTCTCTAAGCCTCTCATTTTTTCAAGCACAGCCCATGATTTATCCTTCCCAATCACTGCACAACACCCCCAATGTTCTCCTTTCACCCCAGTGGTCCATTCAGGGTGCCAAGTGCAGTCAGCAGTACCATGGCTGGCTCAAAACCTGCCACCAGTGTGCTATAAATGGCACTGGCATAAGCAGACCCACCACTGAATCCAGAGAGGAACCTGTGATGCTGCCCCAAAACTGACAAAAACACAATAGGCTGGAAAATTTAGAATATCTGTTAATTCCTAATATTATTTCAATACTTATCTCTATTTCTGACTTGAGTGTTGAGGGAACAGCAAAATTCCTCAGGGATATATCAGCATGTGAGAATTTAAGACTATTTGGAATGTCTGTAATTCTAGTGGAAAACCTAGAATGATTTAATAACTTTTTGTTTCCCCCTGTATGTCTTATGCAAGCACAATATTTGTCTCTTAAATGGAATCTGAATAAAAGATGCAAATTTTTTTGGTTTATACTAACATTACATATTAAACCTGAAAATTTGAATATGAGGCATAAATTTGATAATTTCCTTATCTGTAGTAATTCTTAGATTTTTCCAGTGAAATTCCAGTTGACTGTGATATTCATAGAAATAAAAATGTAGAGATAGACTTGTCAAGTTGTATGGTCAGCCTATCTTCCTGACACGTATTTTTGTGAATTTTATAGTGGATTTTGCAGGCTAGTATATAATTATTCAGACATTAGGAATCCACTGTGCTGGAAATGAATAAGTGTATAGGCAAGTTAGTCTCTCCCTAATTGCTGTCTTTTCTGAGCTCCCTCCGATCTGCTGCTTCTTCTTTCTTGATCACTTATGTGGTTAAGGTCTATCTATCTATCTATCTATATCTATATCTATATCTATATCCATATCTATATCTATATCTATATCTATATCTATATCTATATCATCTATATCTATATCTATATCTATATCTATATCTATATCTATATCTATCTATCTATCACTATAAATATGTTTGTTTGGGTTTTTTTCCTCACTTATACTTTCAATATATTTATAAACTTCAGGTGTTGCTTAAGTAATCTTTATAAATTAATTTTTTAGCTTATCTTTATAAACCAGCCAATGCAGTTTCTGTTGTCTGGATTACATTATCTCTCTTAAGAATGAAAAAATTTTTTGCAGCTCAACCTTGATGTGTCATGTTTCAAAATTATGGAATGCTGACAGAAAAAGTGTGTGTGGTCAGCTACCATAAGTCAGATAGTGAGAGAGGATTAAAAAAAAAAAGATGCTTCTGATTGCTTCTTCACTCCTTTTTTCAGAGAGGTCTCAGTGATACAAATCCATGATCACTGATGAAAAGCATAAAGCTGGATATGAGCTTGAAATTTTTGCTGGAAATATACATGAAAAAATTATGAGTTTTCTCTGTTCCTATTTGTAACATATTTATAAGATTTAATGGACAAAGATGTTGTAGTGTTTATAATTAATGGCACCTTTAAAAACTAAGCTTGATTATACTCTAGTTATATTTTTACCTCTGAAGAGTTACAGAGATATTAGACTAATGGTGAATTTGACAGGCTTGAAAAATAAATTCTGTTAAAATTTAGATTCATTTTACTGTAATAAATATGAGATCACATTAAATGAAACAAAGATTTTTATTTTGTGTCTAGCCATGTACTGACTCTGGAAGCCAGAAACAACTGGTTGCTCATTTTCTTTTATGAGCTGAGCAAAATTTGTGTGGAAAATTTATGCATCTTTATAGAGTTAAAACCCCAGCATGTTTCCTCTGGAAATTCAGTGATTTCCCCATAGTGAAGGATGTGCTGCTCTTACATGAAGGTGGCCAGTATGAAAAAGGAATAATAATTAAATGAGAGATCATGTTCAGTGCAGAATGATGATGGAAACAGCATTAGGTATTCCACAAGAAATATGTTTTCTGTTTATAAAAACTTGCTGCTTTCCACAGTGTAATAAAATGCATACTGAACACATGCAATGCAAGGCTGTTATTTCTTTATAAGTATAGAGGGATGGTGTGAGTGATAATATATTCTCACATCGGCCAAGTTTATACAAGAAGAATAACTGCAAAAGTTTAGTTACTTATGATTAAAACAATTTAAATATCCTTTCCCAAATTTATATAAGACATTTCAAGAAGAAATGTCCCTTTGGTACCAAGTTTCCAGAGGACTGCAGTGATATCCAGCTTACCTTCTATGACTGTTGGACATGACTTAAACTGACTTCTCTCATCACCTCCACTCTATGTCTCTCATTAGTTATTCTTCACAAGTACCTATAAATCCAACAACCTTCCAGAAGATTTCACGGCTTATTTAAAGGGGTAAAAATTTGGTACCATTTTTATGTAATTGAAACAGAATCTCAAAGCAACTGTGGTTCCAAGTTTCCAGATGAGAATGAAGGGGATACCCCTAAAATAGCTCACTCTTATTTAAATATTTGAAAACCTACTTGTACATTTTTCCAAATGAAAGATAGCCTGTCAGCATGAGTTTTATCCCTCCATAATAAGGAAATGTAGTGGGATATTGTTATATACTTTTGGGCAGGAGGCAAATTTCAGGACAAAACACAGGAACTCACAAAGAGCCTAGATGCACACAAAGTTTATCTGCTCAAGCACTCCCTGGCCAGATATGGCCTTTTTAAAGCATAGCAGGGCAAAAAAAGATTACATATTTTCCCCAGATTTCCTTATCATCTTCTGCCAATCTTCAGTGGAATGAAGATGGCCATATAAAGCCCTCTGGGTGCGAGTTACACGACACAGTTGCATCTTTAATTTAGGAACTGGAAATGAATGCAGCAGAATGGATGGAGGGAAACATAATGTGTCAGTACCCTGGGAAAAGAAAACAAGAGGAAAAAAATTACAGTAGGAATAGAAACACACAATAGGAGTTCAACTTCTGTGTGCTCTATCAATTTATTTGTTAATATTCTATTGTTATTTTGGTATTGTTAATCTGTAACTTTTATCAATATTTGATGCTCCTGTGCCTCTTTATTTCTCAAACGTCAAACACTTATCCAGCAAGGGATTAAAAAGTAGGAAAAAAGACTCCTTAAAATAACACAGTCACATTGTCTACTACAAGAAAACTTGAAGTAGTGTAGAAAAAAATAATATTAAAGTTTAAAAATGAAATATAGGGAAGAAAACAAGCCTCCAAAGTTCAAAATGTCATCCAATCAAAATGAAATGTACCAGTTTTTTTCTCCTTCACAGAGCTGAGGGATCAGACTGGCACATTTATACGAAATTCCACCATGGGTTAGAATGAATTAAGTTTTAATTACCAGGGAACTAAAGAAAAGCTGGTGTGGAGAGAAAAGGTTTAAAAAAACCCAAACTGGGGCTGAGAAAGGGTGTGTCTTTCTTGCTGGAGTCAACAAATAGATCTTTCTGCACTCGATGGCCTTGGTACCTCTACTCATCGCCCTGAAGGTAAATTTTATGTCTCTGCCTTTCACAGCATGATCTGTACTACAGCTCTTTCCAGTGACAATAGCTTTTAGGATTGATCTTACTCTATTAATATCCTCTCTAGTGTATCCATATGTTCTTGTAAAGGTGATGAGCAGCATTTTAGTAAAATTCAGGGTAAAAATTTGTACAATGTACAATTACCAAATCTGTACAATGTACAAGACACACAGTCTGTAATACCAAATTATGATGACGTTAGTGTTGTGCTCATTCATTCTGTTCTTTGCTGGTTTTAATGAAGGTGAAGCATTTCATTTTACACATATGGCTGCAAGATGTCTTATGTCTTTCTTCTGGGATAAAATCCAAGGGAAATCTGAGGTAGAGAAATTCCCCACCTGTACAATATTTTGTGTTTTTACACTAAAAGAATATTTATCAACCTAATTATTTATTTTTTCAGGTATAAGAGCTGTCAAAGACATGATGTGGTCTTGGAGTAAACATCGACTTAAATGTATTTTTTCTTTCAGCCGTGAATTGTTTGAATGTTTTAAAGCCATTCCCTAAAAGATAAGATTTTTTAACAGACAGAAAATGAAGATGAAAGGCTGCATCTACAGAAAATACTAGATGTCTCCAGATTTTATAGACATAGCAGATCAATTTGTGTGTCTACAAAATCTCCTGGCATGCACATAGATGCAGGCATACAAGTAGGCCAGGAATGTGTCTTGCTTGTGTAGCTTGCTCTTCAAATGTAAGGTACAAATAAAAATTTGGACCAAAGTAATTGAGAGCTTGTACTTCTGTGGTTATTCTACAACACAGAATTAGCATTTGCTCAGAAGTAATTTTATGAGTAGGGGTTTTTGCCTAACAAAAGACATTGTTAAGATATTTCAGGGCTGCTTTTATTTTCCAGTCTGGAGAGTACTAGAAAAATAATTCCAACTTTTTCTTTCTCTAAACTTCGAAAATTTATTTTTCCTTTTATTTTGTTTAAACCGTTTTGTACAGTTCAACATGATGGAAATTTTGAACCATGAAAAAGAATCATAAACTCTTAAGAGAAATGAGATTTCAAATTCCCATGCTATATCTTTACAGAAATTTTGTGTGAATTGGTTTAATTTAATTACAAATATAAGCATGTCACAAGTCATGTACTAAACTATGACCATTATAAATGCATCTAATAAACTGTAAATATAATTTATAAATTCAATAATGAAGTAGTTATGGATCAGAAATTTTAAAAGGTTCTCTTCTCTTCTCTTCTCTTCTCTTCTCTTCTCTTCTCTTCTCTTCTCTTCTCTTCTCTTCTCTTCTCTTCTCTTCTCTTCTCTTCTCTTCTCTTCTCTTCTCTTCTCTTCTCTTCTCTTCTCTTCTCTTCTCTTCTCTTCTCTTCTCTTCTCTTCTCTTCTCTTCTCTTCTCTTCTCTTCTCTTCTCTTCTCTTCTCTTCTCTTCTCTTCTCTTCTCTTCTCTTCTCTTCTCTTCTCTTCTCTTCTCTTCTCTTCTCTTCNTTTTCTTTTTTCTTTTTTCTTTTTTCTTTTTTCTTTTTTCTTTTTTCTTTTTTCTTTTTTCTTTTTTCTTTTTCTAGGGAAGAATATGTCCATTTAGTAAAGACATCACATTGAGTAAAGTGGCAGTAATGAGCAGAGTGGACAGCAAAGGTTTGCAATATTGATGGCAGTAGCATCTAGTAGGGCAATATAATTAGTGAAAATCTGTTTCCAACTGGCAAGGTATTTAAGAAAGTCAAAGAGAAGCAAATGACACACTTGTATTCTAATTCAAGGATCTTTAGCATCAAAGTGATACAAAACTCACAGCATCACTGGGAAAATGATACATTATTGGAAGGGGAGAGCATAATTAGTTAAAGAGGCTATCGTGACTTGTACTATCCACAGGTTTGACAAGAATATTGTTTGAAAGGTTTCGTAAATTAACTATTTGATGCAATTGAGAACTAAAAAATGGTAATAAGAGATTTTACACTCAAGATTTTGGAGAGTGAAAATGGACCTGAATATGGAATACAAAACTATTTTGTGAGAGGAGTGCTAAAAGACTTCCTGATAGCCCCTGAACTCTGATAAAGGCAAATGAAATGTGGTGACAGTGTCAGACTCTTAGTCCGATACTCATTGAACTATCCTATCTGCTGATATTTTTCACTTAATTTTGGAAACAGCAAAGGTCATTTTGAGACTTTCATCATACAAGAATGCATAACATTAAACAGAGCATGAATTGATTATTTTGAAGTAAATAGAAGGCTGGTTAATAGGGAAACTAACATTTTCTTGTTCAAATGGGAAACACTGAAAAGTACTCTAATGCTAATAAATTCCATTGGACAAAGCTTACCAAACTATGAGAAGGTTTGGAGTCACTTTTTTTCAGTCTATACAAGTGGCACTAGGCATAAACTTACATTTCAAAGAACTGGGGAGGATGGAGTCCATGTCTGATTTAAGCTTATCTGGATTAAGCAGTCAAATTAGGCCTGCTGGTGAAAAAGAAAAAAAAAAGAATTAAACTTTTAGAGAATATGTAAGTTTAAGTACTACTTTCTTTTATGTATTTTAATTGACTTATTATTTTTAGAAGTACCACAGCGGACTTACACGCCTTGAGACATTGTACACTTCTATTTATAACCACAGTCATAGGAGAAAGGGGCTACTTTGTGATGACAGAAAAGAATATATAAAGGTACTGCATGCTTAATGTTCAATTTAGATTATCTTTCCAAAAGATGGATGTAAAGCTAAATTTGAACTTCCATGTCCACCATTAAAGCACTGGGGAAAACAACACAAGAGATTCAAGCTTTTTTTCCAGTCAGGCAATCTGTCATCATTGTAAGCACTGCTGTCTGCTCTGCAGTTTTCCACTGCCAGTCCTGTGCTCAGCTGCCATCTGCCAGTCCTCCCTAATTGCTATCCAGCTTATACTACTAGTCACTCTCTCCTCTTTCAGGTAGCTATCAGTCGAACCTGCTGACATGTGTGAAATTATCAGGTTTGAAAACTCTTCATAAAGAGAAACTGGAATCTATTAAATTTAGGCTTCTGGAATAATGGTCAAAGGGGTTTTGTGTTTCATAGTATGAGGAAAAAGAGGTTCTAAGTTTGCTATAATTTCAAGGCACTTTAACGTATTAAATACTTATAGTGTAAAGAACAGACTTGAGTTCCTGACTCTTTCTGTGCATGTGTGTTATATTTGCTTCCCAGAACAGACAACTAGGTACTCCCAATATATGAGGAAACCCTCCCAGGCCAGCAGTACATACCTGACAACTTGCTTTAACCAGTAGGAATAGGCTTAGTATGAGTTTTTGTAACGAGTCCATTTGTGTGTTTAAGAGTTCCTGTGTTGCTGAAATTCGAGTTTGAGAGAGCATCCCTTAAGGAGCTATTTTTACTTTGCAAAATATAAGGAAGCCCATAGGTTTGTTTCATTTATCCCAAAAGCCATATACGGACTTGGCTCATCTGCCAGGTACTCTGAAATTCAGAATGTGTGCCTTGTTCATAGAGCAGGATTTTCTATTTCAATTGTGTTTATGATTTTGATAACTTCACGTCAACTGAAATAATTTTGTGGTCACTTGTCTCTACTTTTCACATCCAGCAATTGCAAAAGAGAAAGTCTGTTTTATTTCCTGTGTAATATTTGAATTAGGTTTTGAATAGTTTATAGCAAAAAGAACACGTTTTATATTTCTCCTGTGTAAGAGGCATACCAATACATTTGTATATGTTTCATCAGGACTCTGCTGCATGTAATAAACACAGTTTAAGTTAGACAGTCTAGGAGCTGTAAAACAGGAACTGAACTTTCTGAATAACTAGTTCTCTAATTTTTGTACCTAGGTGATATAATACTATGAGCTTATATACAATTATTTTGCTTTAAAGTAGAATAAAAGTAAACTTACACTTCCCAGTACAAATTGCCCTTTTTAATGTGCCCTTCAATCTATCCAAGCAGAAGTTGAAGACCTAGTTGCAGAGCTCAACACCCCAGACTCTAGTGAGAAAGCCCTTTAAAATCTCTATCATGTTTAAGACAACAGTTCATGGTAAACAATGGCCCTTTCCTGCTCTCTGTTATGGGAATTCAATATTTTCTTGTCTTTTAAACCCAAGTTATTAATATATTCATAGATTAAATTAGACTAAAACTGTGGAGTTAAACACTGAATTGATATTTTTACTTGTGTAGCAAAGTCAATTCTACTTTGATAGATATTTTGGCAGAATTAAAAAAAAATGGGGCTTATAGGGTTTTTTTTTTGCAAGGCAGCATCAGAAAAAATGTTGGCGTTCACTTTTGCTGTGCATGTTAACTGAGATGGGGTCAGATATCTTTGATATTCTGTAGTACCTGGAGATGAACACTCATCGAAACTCTCAGAAAAGCTTGACTCAATTTCACTCTTACCAGCTTAGTTCAACAAATATTTGCAACTAACTTTGTGGTTCAGACCCATCTCTTTCCTCTTTCCAAAGGTCACTGGGCTGAAAACTCCAGCCTTACTTTCCTGTCACTAAACTAAGAAAAGTACATTGGTCATCAGTTCATATAACCTTTACTTGGGACGTTCCCTCTGTATCTCTTAATCTCTGCTATATTGTGAGTACATTAAATAATTACAAGGTGTATAAAATAAAGGAATTGTGTAAGCTTTTGTAAGACCAAGGGCAGTCATAATGTCCAAGACAGGACTCCACAATCTAATTCAAGTCCTCTAATATTTAACAGAAATTGAAAGTCTAGTAACACTTTTACAATGTCATTCCTCGGATGATATAGAAAGTGAGCCCAGCTACTTCTGTGAGCAAAATTCAGTGCTGGTAAACACATGCCCAATAACTTGAAGCTATCAAAAGGTAAAGAATTTGTAATTTCCCTTGGCAGATGTTGCAATAATTGCCAGCCTGCATGATCAAAAATATGCATCTTGTCATAAAATTTGAATGTCTGTCTCGGTTTATTTTCTACCAATTCAGTTTAATTTTCTCAAATCAGCATCTCTTAAATTTCTTTAGCCATTTTTGAGATATCTATGAAGTTACTAATTTAAACATTTGAGATTTTATTTTACTTTCTCTTTGATAATGTAAACATATCAAACTTTATGGCTTTTACTGTAAAGATTTTCTTTAAACCAGTATATTATCTAACAGTGTATTTTATCCACTGACTTTAGTCTTTCATCATGCTTCTAAAGTACGGATGCTAAGCAACTACTTCACTACTTCCAATAACACTTTCAACCATTCAGAATATTTTATTGAATCTTTCTTCCTATTCATTGCCCTTTTTCTACAAGTCTGCATGATCCCACTTTGTAAAGTCATCCAGTTCTCTACTTACAATCATCTCGCAGAAGGATATCCCATAATCTTCTACATCAAATGGTTTGTCCTTTTGAAAGATTTTACTCTAGGGATTGAAGTAAAAAAAATACAAAGCAGATAGCAACGAATTAAGTAAATACTTCTTATTGGATTTGAAAATTAATAGCTCCAAATAGGCTAGGAAGCTTTGAAAATATATATAGCTCTTAATTGTCTGAGACATTCACTAAGTTTGCTTAGAGCTATATGTAAAAGATTACTCAAACAGAACCTTTGAAATATTTTGGCAGAATTTAACTGAAAAACAAAGAAGAATTCTTTTGGTTTCTGGGCTAATGTGCTTTAAAAATTGTACTTATAAATAGCCTCTAAAAAGAACGTATTGCTTGTCTGTTTCAACACATAGTTAATTTTTTCCATGCAAGATGCTACAATAGAAACAGTAACAGACCAAGCATTTAAACAAAGCCCTTGCCATCTTGTAAAAACTTGCTATTACCCGGAACAATAGGACACTGAGGTGTTTAAACACACTGGATTAGTTCCTTCATGCGCCTACTAAACTGTTTGG
This sequence comes from Alaudala cheleensis, assembly GCA_013398995.1. Lineage (NCBI taxonomy): Eukaryota > Metazoa > Chordata > Aves > Passeriformes > Alaudidae > Alaudala > Alaudala cheleensis. The sequence goes on along the minus strand of VWYE01027325.1, from coordinate 397,774 downwards.
AATGACCAACCTTTTAAAATTGTGGGTACTATGGTAACTGGATATTACAAGGTGCCATAGAGACAGACTACTCTTCTGAGATGCCAGTCTATTTCAGTCTGCTGTGAAGAGGCACGGGAGAGGCTTTTTTATCTTCTCAATTCAACTACTTATAAAACATAACTCATACAAGGGTTGAATGATGCTGGTGTTTTTAATATATTATTTTCATACTTATGAAATGTAAATTTAAATGAAATAAATGCAGTTCTCACACAACTAAACCTCCTTTGTAGAAAGAAGTAGAAGAGCAAAAATTTTTTTCACTGAATAAAAAATAATGATGAAAATACTTACCATTTTCTGTAGTGAAAAAGAAAAGCATTAAGATGCTCTGTCACCTATTTCTATTATCTGTTTAAAATTTAACAGATTTGTATATGATAATTCCAACTTAATCCAGATATATAGTTTGGGCACTTGCTCATCTCTGACTTTAAAAGTATTTCCTTTATTTGTTAAAAAGACAAAGTGGTTTGTTCTATCACAGATTAAAATTAGATGGTTGTTTTTTCTTACTTTCCCCAAATTACTATGACAATTTTACTTTTCCTAGGAGAATGAGATTGCCTTGATGTAATGGTATTTATTTCAAACAGATAGAGATATTAAAAAACTGATCTCTTCTGATGTCTCATATTAGGTTTGTACTGAAATTTTACCTTGTTACTCCATTTTTTTTAACATTAGTTATGAGAATCACAACACTGTTAACCAGAAGCTTTCAGCATTATATGTATAGGGTTGACATTTTTCAAACAAAATACCCCTCTGAAAAATGACACTAATATTTTTGATATAACTTTGGTCAGAGCTGCTTTGAGGAATACTTCCTATTGTTTTTATTATTACATACATTGTCCTTAAATTTAGAATCAGAAGCATGCAAATTTTGATTGCACAAATAAAATATACCTGCTAAATTTGTTTGCCTGAATCTCACTACAAACAATTTTTTTCCCTCCTTTTTCTTCACTTGAAGAAAATTCATTGGTCTTCTCTTTCATTTTCTTTCAAAATTTGGACTGGTTTTTTTCTTCTCTCCCATGGCTCCCTGGTATAACTTTAAGGACTCTTTCATGACTTCTTTTTACAGCTTCAATTCTCTTGCCAGTTCCTTACTATCTTAAATTTACTTCATGCCACAAGCATGGTGTTGTTGCCCTTCCCCAGGACTCATTAGCACACTCCTAATATTCTGGAAGCTTCTGGTTTTAGGCTAACTTGTTTAATTAGCAGAGAAATAGCTTGTGAAATAAACATTTTCCAGATGTTGCCTTAAACTGGGCCTGTTGTTTGTTCCGACTTTGCAAGTGTTTCCACCTCTCTGCAGAAGAGAATGTGGAAGTTTATTGGTAGCAAGGTGCTACAACAATTAATGTAATGAAAGAGACGAAGTTAATTTACATTTCCTGCAGAAAGAAGAGGAAAAAAGAAGATGGTCAATGTCTGTATAAGCTTTTGACTTACTATTTTAAAAAAATATAATTGCTATTCTTTTAACATTGCTTGCTTTATGCACTGTTTTTTTGGCTTCCTGACTAAATAAAGTTCTGAATGCTGATTCATTTGGGGATCTGGCTCTTTTTGCCACAGAGATGTTTAGGTGTTTATAAAAAAATCAAACTATAAGTAGATAGTTTCACAAAAGCAGTACAATGAAATGGAAAAAAATAAAGACTCAAAAAGATTATGAAAATTTTCTTGCTCAATACACAAAACCTTTAATTCAAAAAGACATTGTCAGATATATTTATGTAAGTTTTCTAGAAAGGAACATTAAACTCAGGAATAGTTAACTTTTCTTCTCAGTTGATGATCAGATAAACAAATCTGCAAGTAAAAGAATGGCAACAATAGGACATAAAAAGAAAATATCTTGTGAAAAACAAGAATTTTTACCTTCTTCCTGGAGATTTTGTCTTTTATAAGGACAGAAAATGACATCAAGCACAGCAGGAGACTATTCAGAAATCAATTTTAGCTACATTATCTGAGAGCTGATGACCTTGATACAATTATAAAATATGCAGGAACTCAAAAGCTGGGAAAAAACTCACATTAACTCCAAGTCTTGTGTTCTTTTTTTTATTTTAACAGTGTTAATATGTTATTAAAAACCAATAATATTTGTAATGTAAAATATACTGTATTTTAATAATGTATTGTTCATATTAATAATATGATAAGTTATTAATTTAGTTTAATTAATAGGGAAAAAATCCTTAATAATGTTACCAGCAAAATCTGGTAATTTTCAATAACAGGAGCCTGTATTTTTTCTATAAGCTACATGAACTAATTGTGACCATGAATTAAGTTGCCTATAAGGTCTTTGGCATTCTAATTTCTGAGATAGAGCTAACTTGAGTATTCAGAATGTGAATCTTTTTCAGTGGCTGTAATACCACTTCAACTCAAGTGTTATGACCCCTAATTTAAATAGAAGTAAAGGAAAACACTGATCCATTTTTTAGATTCAGACACATTTTTTCTTTTTTACTTAAGCTATAAAGTCTGAACATTGTCTGAACAGTTTATTTCACATCTTGTCGTAATTCTCAAAAAAACCCCAAAAATACATATCTTTGTACTAAGTTGTGCTTCTATCAGTTATTAAAAAGACTTTAAAAGAGTTTGGTTTATTTTTACTTTATTAATGCACTGAGAATCAATTCTGATCAATTTATATTGATTCTGGAAACCTGGGAAAAAATCCAAATGTCTTTATGCCTTAATAACATGACCATTGAATTCTCTGACATTACTATTTTAAGAGCATAAGAAAAAAATAGGCATTTTATATATGGTACAGCAAAAACATAGGAACCATTGCTTGGACTAAAACTATTCTGAAAGTAGGAGAGAGACAAGATAGTGACCTCAGTTATCTGAGATGTTATCAGATATGGAGACATCTAAAATGATCCTGAAACAATCCCTTGAAGATTACTTCTCTCTTTTGAAGGTACCGAGATCTCTTGAAGGTAATGAAATATGATATTAGATGATATGATATTAGACTACTGATACCTTTCTCACCTTAAGATTTACCCTACCTGAGTCTCTCCTGAAACAAAAGAGGAAGAGGAGAACTGTTGTTTTTTAGAAGAAATAATGCTAGAGCCAACTATGGTCTCATTTTATGTGGAATAGCCAGGATGGAGAAGATATTGTGCAAAAGGAAATTTTACACTTCATTCTGTGGCAGTCAGAGAAGGAAAAGGAAATTGAACAGAAAAGGGGGGAAAGTTCAGCCTCCCTCTGCTAATTCAATTAATTCAGTACAGTTTCTTACCAGAGGAAAAAGAGTGATGACAATAACAGGAAGGAAAACCCCTTTCTGGCATAACACAGTAGACATATCAGTTAAAGATATTAAGTCTCCAAATGGTTCTTTAACTCAAATCTCCCATTCCATGGAAAATCAAATTATGCAGAAGTCCATTGATACCACCGTTCATGGCTGATTGCCTTAAAAAAAACCCCATACCTACTCACCCTCCCTTGACCATTTCTCCTATCCAATACCATTACCATAAACTATTTCAAAAATAAATCTTAACTTTAGTGTCAGTGACCAAGGCTAGAAATTTTCTTACTTTAAGATTTTTTTACAACTTCTACAGTAAGGTTGTGCTGGTTTTTCAGATTTTCTTATTGTCTATCTGAAGCTTGAATGCTAGGTAGGAATAATAAGCTTTTGTTTTGAGGAGAATGGTCATGCCTAGTCAAAACGAAGGATTAAGTTCAGAATTCTACTGCTTTAAGGCCTAGAGGTAGTTGTGGGAAAGTCCAGGGCTGTTTGAGCATTGTTTATTTTAGTTAGGAGCAATTTTACCTTGCTTCAAGGATCTGGTGCTTGTACCATGAACATTTCTCTTTGTTTTCCACCACTAAGATTTTTTAAAAAAAAATTACTGAGGGATACATATTAAGAATCAAGGAATATTATATGAAAGTGCTGTAGTTTTTACAGTAGAAATTCTCACAAACAGCCAGATTCAGGATTTTGACAAAAGTATTTGCTATGACTGCAGATGAATGTTATGCTCTGTACAAAATGGAATGCCAGAGAATAAGGATGAATTCTTTGCTCACTTTAAAACCTAAAAATATTAACTTTTTAGGGGTAAGTCAAAGGACAGAAAGTGTTGCAGGGTGAGGCAGGAGAGGGAGAGAAAATTATCATTTTTCACCACTTCATGTTCTATTTCTGATTAATTTCTCAATTTAACATGTTCAACTTCCCATTTTTCTGATGTCCCACATGTTGCTGAGCAGTGCTTGAACGTGGTATTGACACTGCTCGCACTCTGTTTACACTACTATAACTTTATATTTAAATTCAGCTATTGTCATAAAAACAGTGATAAAGATTGGTAATAGCAATGAGCAGCTTTACATTACAATGACTTGGACAATCAGTATCTGTATTGGAATAATCTGTATTAGAGTGAACAGATTCATGTCCACGTGTAATTGTTCATATCAGTCCCAAAACTAAGAAATTTTCTTTTGTTTTTGGCTACAATAGTAATACAAAGAAAATAATTGGTTTCAAAAAAAAATTTTTTTTTTGCATTACACCAAAATTTTGGTTGAGAATTAAAAACAAAAAAAATTAAAAAGTGATTATTTTCTTTTTTTAATTAAAATGACCACTGAAAATTTTTTTCTCTGAGTTGTAGAGGTAAAGAGATTTGGGGTAAATTGTCCAGACTGTGAAAGTTGGCTCTATATTCAGTTCCTTCTTCTCCCTCAAAACACGCATTCTGAGAAGTCAGTTCTATGTTACAGGAAATATAAAAAGAATGTGCTCAAAAATGCCCTCTCTTAGAATGGCTTCAAGGGTTTAATATAACTTTTTGAAAGTCAGGGAAGTAGACAACAGAGGACAAGAATTTCACACAGAGGAGCTATAGTGTGTGCCAGGAGGCTTCAGAGAAAACCACTGGGAAAGACACGGAAAGAGTGAGATGGAGAATGAGGTAGAAGAAATCAGTGGCATGGTAGGAGTGATGAGAAAATGGGCAAGCACAGAAGATGAAGAGCAGCAGGAGAAGGAAAATAAATAAGAGATAAAGTAGGGGGAAAAAAAGAAGGAGAGGAAAAGGAAACCAAAATGAGAAAAAGAAGAAAGGAAAGAAATTAGGAAAAAATCGATTGCACAAAGCTGGAAGATGATACTGAGATACTACAGTGATATAAAAGCTGTATGTATTATGTAAGAAATTGTATGTATTATATAAGAAATCAAATGAAGGAAAGTGAGACAATCTCAAGGGAAAATAATGAAACATCATAAGGGAAAGGAGAAAGAAGGAATTAGGACTAGAGAAATTACACTGGGTTACAAAGACCAAGGGGATGGACTAAGGTGCAGTGGTAGAGACAGTCAAGTCTGAGCTATCATATTTTGTGTCAAAGATTCCCACCTAATTCTCTGTGAGTTACCAGTTTTGTGTTTGAGCTATGAACTTGAAAATTAGAGAGGAAAGAATTAGCTGAAACTAAAAAATAAATTTCTCAAGAGAAGAAAAAACCTGAAACTGTATGCAAACAAGATGTTCTGTTTTTTCCCAAATGTTTTTTTTTTATTTTATTGAGTGACTGCCTTCTATGACTACCTAAGATATACCTCAGAGTAAAACACCTGAGGATTTATATCATCTCAGATATACCCTGAAGTATTCAAATCACAGTTCTCTCTGTCTCAGCAAGTCTTTACATGAAGTAGAAAGCATCTCCACCTCTGTGCATCCAGATTTTTTTATTCTGTGTAATGTTATGGCACCTATCAATTTTGTAAGTTCTTTCACCTTCCAATTTTTTCCTCAGAGATATTTAAGAAAATCAACTTGAGTTTGCAAATCATCTCCAGGTAAACTTTGTGAAACAATACGGAGACAGCCAAATACATACCAAAATTCAAGAATCCTAGCACAAAAAAGCATGAGCAAATACTGTTGTTTACAGGAATAATGTCACAGAGTACCTGAATAATATGGAAGCAAATTAATTTGTAGAGATTGTAAGGATCTACTGTTATGAATTTCTTTATTCTGGAAGCAGTCTTAGCTGATAGTGAGAGTCAGGTAAGGGTTTTTTTTAAATCAGTTGACTTCTACCCATAAGAACATATTATTGGCTGTCAAAATGTCAAGCTATTTGATTTCATGACAAATGAAGAGCAAGAGAACAGAGATACACCAAAAAAAGAACATTTATTTGCATGTATTTGCCCTGTCCTCTAGTCAAACAGAAGAAAATGCAAATGTGCTGTAGCTTGGCTGTTACTGGAACCATGAATTATGTAAGACCAAAAAATAGATAAGCATATTGAAAATAATGTTTTTAGCTGTGCAGTTCACACCTTCAGCAGAACACCCCCAATGGAAATATTGTCTCACAATTCATCATTACCTGTTTTGTATTCCAGGCATTGAGACTCATACTCCAATTGCATCGTTGTGGATAATTTAAACTTTTATTGTTCACTCTTCTTTATCCTACAGGAAAGTCTGGACCAGCTGATGCAGGGATTGTTTTGAGATGTCCTTTGTGTTGCCCTCTAGCACTCTCCCATATCTGTGTTCCTAGATATGAGTTAGGCATATTGGATGTTCTGTTTGATCTCTATAGTGCAAGAATATCTGCTTGGCATCCATTTTGTAAATAAATAAGATACTGCATTTTATTTTTTGACACAACTATATTTTTCTGGATAAAATGTTGGAATCACAAGGAATTTTCTGGGCAATGGTTGAGATATGTTTGACTGTAGTAGGATTCTTGTGCACTACATAATGTAGCCCACAGGTCTGATTAAAATATTTCTAAGATGAAGATTCTGAAAAGCAGTCATGGTCAGTGCCATCGAGTTTGTAAACAAACAATTGAACACTGGTCTGTGCATATTTATGTAAAGTCTAATCACTTTTTTCATGGGACACAAGGCTGAGAAAAGGAATTTTAAAAGAGAAAGTCTTACAAATAATGAAAATCCAAAGGCATATGCTCAATGAAGTATAACACAGAAATAAAATAAATAGGGTGGAATAAGTAAAAGAGAAAAGAGAGCAGGTGATGTCATGGGGAAAGTGCAATGAGTGTAGGAGAGGGAAAATGTAATGTACTCTTAAGATTTAAGAGTAAAGTCCAATCTACATTGCACTGATGAAAATAGTGACTAACATCATTGCAAATTCATAAATAACTTGGAATGATTGATGAACATGAGAAGGGAAGTTAGCAGCAGGAGCAGTTATTCCCATCAAAACAAATTAGAAGCAATTTTGTTCCAATAACAGTTCATTTCTATAGCAGGACTCCAGCTGAAATAACTATTTTTCATCAGAGGAAAAAGGAGGGATAGAAAGTACACGGCCTAGAGGACCTAGTGGATGGAAACCCAGTGGATTTGTTTGGAGCAAATACAAATATAATTCTATGACTATCATAAGAGAGACACAATACAATGAAAAGTACTGATAATGAAAGTCAGTTATCCAGAAAAAAACTTGTAATAGATATATATATTTATGTTAAAATCACCTCAAAAATAATAATAAAAAAGTAAATGCAATGAATCAAAAATATGCAAAATGTAAAGGCTTGTAACGATTTGCATAGGTGTACACTGCTATGGCAATAACTATGGTAAGCATCTGCAGATAAAATGAAAGGAAAATTAAGAAAAACAAGTTGATGTTGCTGGGAAATAATTGGTGTCTTTTCCTGGGTATGCAGATGCACTGCAAAGAAGAAAAAAGTCAGAAACTGTTGAATAGTCTGGAGAAGAAAGTGAAAAACATTGTATCTAAGATGATGCCAAGTATTGCAGGCACGTAAATAAGTTAAAAAATGAAAGGAACTAAAACATAAAGAAAAATTTTAGAAAAAATGGTCTTCTAGGAAACAAATTTGTCAGCTATACTGAAAGAAGGCAGAAACCACACTGTGACTGAACATTTCCTATGAAAACAAAAGTACTCTGTAAGAGAAAATGAGGTAGCATGTAAACAGGAACTGTTGTAAAAGAGTAGTGAAAACCTGCATCATAAATACAATTTCAAGTCCCATTCTCTGTCTAGAATCTTCTTGGTATCAAGACAAGGTTTCATACATCCTCACATGTTAAATCAAGCCTAAAATAAATAGATGCCTGGAAAGCAAAAGAATAAATGTAAAACTGGGGATAAATTGCTAGGAAAATGAATTATTTTAGTTTTTAATGTAATAATAGCTCTTCATGTAAAAATTAACCTCTGAAAAGTGAGTGCTTCCAAAGCACAGCATTGATGGTGCAAAATCACTACACTACTGCATGAATTGGAAAAACAACCTCACAGCCAGACTCTTGTTCTGTAGTTCTTGTCTACCATGAATAGAGTAAAATCCTGGCTGTGCACAGATTATCCACATAAACAACTCCTGAATGTTTTCTGCGGCTTCAACCCCTTAAGAAGGGGTGAGAAGCATAAAGTGCAGCAATAAATTCTGTTAAATTGGGGTTTCTATTATCTTTTTTTTTTTTTAAGTTACTATATTTTTTCTATTGAATTTAATTCTTGGGAAAATATTCAGTTTGACAGCTTTGGAGACTTAAGTGTGTGTCTTAGTACAGGAACATACTGTCTGTAATTAGAAATTAAGAACTCATTCAGAAATAGTTTGAAAATCATTAAATTAGGAAAATTCCTTTGTTGTCATAATCTAAATTTCCTGCAGAGGGTGCAAACATCAGAGACAACACAGGGAACAATTCCATTGATTGGGTATCTTCCATACCTATATATTAATTCTATTCAAAATTTTCCAGGCATGTAATAACACTAAGAAGCTTTAGCTACTAAAAAAATGACTCAAAGATTTAGCCTGTACCTTTTCTTAGTCTTATTCCAGCATTCTGTAATATGTAGCATGAGGGGTTGAAATTACTGCAATTAGGAAAATTCTTGGGGAATAAATTGTTTTCTCAGAAAGTTTTGTGTATCATAGCAACTCCTTCAGAGGCTTGGTTAAAGATGGTTCCTAGCCATTCAATACATACAGAACAGTCGTAATTTGCAATGTATTTTTTAGTGCTTGTGCAAATGTTATGAAAGATAGGATGTCTTTGCATTCTACTGCACATGAAACCAATTTTTTTCCAGTAAGTTATACTCACAGATTGAATTTTAAATGCCATTTATCTAAAAACCTGTATCTGGACCAATATCCCAGAAAAGGAATTTACATGTCTAATGTTAATACTTTCCAGCTCATTTAAAATGAACTTCTGTTCTTGGATGTGACAACTATACCTAAAAATCTGCTTTTCCGTTAACTACCCAGAAAATTAGGCACAACATTTAAAAAATGTGAACTTTGCCAATATTTAGACATGTAAAGGGAGCAAAGGGGGAAGGGTTTGGGTGACTTGAGGTGGTTTCTTCCTATAAAATAAAATGTGAGAACCATTTTCATGGTGTTCAGTCCACCCATATTTATCTCTGCAGCCCTAATGCTGAAGGAAGCTGAGAGAATATGTGTATTCCTGTGGGCAAACACTTGTCCTACAGGAGGCATTGAATAAAATGCAGGACCAGCTACTGTCACACCCTGCAACAACAGAGACCAACACCAAAGCTATCTGCATACATAAAAATCTGACAGAATCCTTGACTCCAAGAAGCATATGGACAATGCTCTCAGGCACATGGTGTGATGCTCAGGGTTGTTCTGCAGAAAGACCAGGGGCTGGACTTCTGTGATTCTTGTGGAGTCCTTCCAACTCTGGATATTCTGATTCTGTGATTGATTGTATGATCTGGTCCTCTGTCTTCAGCTGGCCACTGATTTCAAATATTTGCTAAAGTGAGCACGCGTTTGCCTTTTAAAAACAGGCAGACTTTGTTTCCTTTTTCCTCTGGTTGAAGTTGTCTATTGCAAAGAGATACAAGAAACAGAGGTTGTTCATGGTGCTTGAACTGAACGCAATTGGTAAATTTCCAAGCTGTTGAGAAATTCTGCAGATGGATGCTGCTGCCTTACTTTCTTCTTTTGATTTTTCTATTATCTGTGGGATATTCTGCAGGTTTCATTTCAGTCAGGATCTTAAACATTGTTGCCCATTTCCTTTCCTTTAAGAAATATGTGTCTTCAGCTGCTCAAATTAAAGAGAAGGCCATTAATAATCCAAATGCAAATAAGATTATATGAGTTTCTACTATTGATTTAAGTTCGGCTCAACTAAGCAATCATTTTTTTTCTTCTTAGATTTAACTTCTCCTTAGCTTCTTCCTTATCTGTTTGGGGTTTTTTTGTTTTGTTTTTTGGTTTTGTTTGCTAGTTTGTTTTTTAAATAAAATATCATACAATACCCTTAGGGCACTAATTTGAAGCTCTAGATCTGAAGCTGCAAACAACTGCAGACACAGTTGCAACTCAGCAATTCAGAGGAATGCCAAAAGAGCATCAGTAGTACCCACAGTGGGACCGCCAACTCAAGAGAGAGGAAGGAGTTATTTGAGGCTCTAGTAAAGCTTGGATTCTCTTGTACATTAAATTCTTAAGTTGTTATCAAAAAACCAGAGCCTTATGTCTCTCACCTGTACTATTCCCTGTACCATTGCTTAGCTTATATTATCAATCGACCTGTTCTTATTTCTACAGATATAAAATGGTTTTTCATATTCAGGGAATGGCATTTTTATTTGTTTCAGATTAAAAAAACCAACCAAACAAACAAAAAGAAACCCACAAAAAACAAACAAACAAACAAAAAACCACCCCAACAAAAACAAAAACAAAAACAAAAAAAACCCAAAAAGCCCCAAACCCATATAACCTTATTATTTTCTCCAAATGCTTTCAGGGAGCTAACTATATCAAGATTAAGTGGAAAATACTCTGCTGCTGCAGAATTGGAGGAGGGGGGGAATCTTATGAGTCAGATATTTACTCCTTCTGTTTTGTTCTTGTAGTGAAGGTCAAACACTTCAAATGAAAGAGTTCAAGTAGCTGAAACTGAGTGAGGAACAAACTGTGCATAATTAGAATGCTCTGTTTTGAACAGCTCCTATATTTTTGACACAAGTGAATGTTTATGCTATAAAGCCATATTTTGTGTTGTGCAGCCCTACTGCTTGTCATACAGGTTTTCAGTATTTCACTTTACAGCATATATTTGCATTCAGAATTCATTATGCACACATCACAAACACTACACAATGGCTGAGTTTAAACAAGTCTGTTTCTGTACTTTTGGATCAGATACAACTGGCAGACTAAAGTATAATGAAAGCAGCAAACCTCAATGATAACTGAGCAGCATATTCTGAAACCTACAGACACTTCCAATTACAGGGTTTCCAGACAGTTTTTTAACTTATAGAGTTGTTTTAAGGTGCCCATGTTTTTACAACAGAGCCTTGCAAAAAAAAAAAAAATATCAATCAGAAAGTAATAAGAGGGAAATTTTTCTTTCCTCTTGTTTAGAGGCACTCCTTTTTAAAACATTCTTTTTAAAATTAAAGGAAATTAGATGAACTCCCAACATTTCTGCTTTTAGTCTGTGAAAATCTTCCTGTCTTGAAAAGGATTTTTTGTCATAAAAATAATAATAATTTTTAAAAGGGGGAAAAACACCTGATCTGAGTTTCCAAAAGCAATTATTGAGTAGGTTTGATTTGAATTTCTGTATGAGAGGAGATGTCACTGAGCAGTCCTAAACCTTTTTCAGAGCTTCAAAGGAGCAACCAAAATAATTTGAAATTTTGGAGAGAGTGAAAAGAATAAAATTGTGACTTTTTACTTTTAACAGATGGCACCATTCTTCTCTGAATGGTTCTTCCCCTAAGAAATTATAATATGAACATTTCAGTTGAATGAGTTGAAATCAAAGGTCAGTACTTAAATTTACCTTGATTTAATTTATCCTGTTTTATCAAGCCATTTCATTTTGTACAATTCCCTCCTTCCTGCTCTTGCAATCAGCAGAGCTTCAAGTCACAAAGCAGAGCCACTCAAAAGACCACAGCTAAAAGCAGCAACTGTCATCAAAGAAAAATAAAACCAACATTAAATGAAACAGAATTCATTAGAATCATAAAAGTAATCCAACATGTTTTTTCAAATCTTAACTTAGTCATTTGAGGAAAGCAGGTGAGCAGTCTGAGTGAAAAGGTTATTCAGTGGTTACCAGACTGAAAATCAATATGTGCTTAACTTCTTGTCTACATCGAGGCTTGTACTGTGGTTATGCAGGAAAAGTCAAAACAATTAGCTGGTCATGTTTAAGAAGAAGCTTCTTTTTCCTTATGGCTGCTTTGGCTGCAGCACACAAGGATATGTATTCAAAAATATGTGCTTTTTGATAATAAGGTAGATTTTTGTCTTTTTTTGTGAACACTTTGTGTTCAGAGTTTATGAAGTTGGCATTTGAGCTATGAACCCCCACCCCATTCCTCAGTTGCTGAGCTACACAAGCAGTCTTAGTTTGTAATCTTCCCCAGAAACCCATGAAAATGAATAATTTAATAAAAAGATGAAGCTGATGAGTTTCAGTAACACATGAGATAGTTATACTGTCATAGCTGAATGTCCTACACATGCACAGTAGGAGGAAAACACAACAGAATAAGATGACAGAAACAAAACTGGAAGCCACAACAGAGAATATTCTTTCAGCTCAGCTCTTCTGGCAAACTCTATGACATAATTGAAAAGGACACAGTTAGTCCAGTCTTTTAAATATCACACTCTTCTGTGAAGGCCAAAATGGAAGAGGTTGTTGTTTCATTTTGGTTAGCAAAGTCTGTTTGGAGGACTTGGTCCTCTGAGGAGAAATTTTTGTTCACCATAGAGGTACCAGATATCAAAGACACATGTTGGGTTCAAAAATATTATTTCATGATCACTTTGCTGGGAAAAAAATTAAAACCAAGCAAAACCAGACTCACATGTAAATCACCCAGATTTCTCACTGTCTCTACCACCTCCAAGTAATCACACCTACATCAATAAAATGTGTTGAGTACCAATGGAAATGAACAATTAAAGTGTTGGGTTTTTTCTTTTCAAATTTAGTGCACCAAGTAAATGCATAGTATAAAGAAATCCAGCAGCTGTCTTCTGCCTTTCTTCCTCTCTGAGAGCAAGTGCAGGAAAATATTTCAGGCAGAACAATGACAAAAGAATGTTCTTCTTACACTAATGTAGCACATGTATTTAATCAAATTATTACCTCTAAAAAGATTCTTAAGAAACAATATTTTTTCTCTGTTTCATTGTTGCACGAAGAAAAGAAAAAAAAAGAATATACGTTTCAGCCATTTTGAAATATGAAAAACGAAACATTTCTGGCTACTTAAATGAGGGGAGTGATATGATTTAATTGTGAATGACAGTTAAAAGCATCCATATCTGGGTTTTCATCCTGTAAATTACATTTCCCTACCTGGCTTGGCAAACATAAGATAAATAATGCATTTTTGCTTTATTTGCATATTGGCTTGCTATGAAGCTAGTGACTGTGATTCACAAATAAGTCTTGTGTCTGCTTGGAGGGGGATGACATGCATTATGTTCTGTGTGCAGCATTTTAATTGTAGTGGACATAAACATTCAAGACTGTGGAATAACCCCAGCATCTATCCTTTTATAGCAATAGATTTATATCTCAGAACATGTACTGAAGTTATTTTCAAGGGCTGTATGAAGTGGTGATGCTGGAGGGATTTTACTAATAGCTGGAAAACAGCCCGTTTATTCCAGTGATTTCAGCTGTAAAACAATGATGAGCAAGAAAATTGGAAACATATTCAAATTTCTTTTTAATGCCCTATATAGGGAGAGTCACTGTTATTTTATTCATTCAAGTACAGCTAAAAAGTGCAGCAAAAAAGATTGAATATAACCACACATAAAACACCCCACAGGATTTATGAGTTGTCTTTGAAGATTTTAGGTGTTTTTTTCCCAGCTGAAGGAAAAGTGAAATCCTTTTTCTTCCCAAAAGCAACACATAACCTGGCTCCATTTTATTATACATTTTACAGGCAAATCTTGAAAGTATGGCATTGAAAGATCTTTATCAGAATACATAAGGCCTAAGCCACACGTGAAACCTGTGATAAAATTTTCATTCTGGATTTATGTTTATATTTTTCTTACCCTTTCTACCTTTATTTTGGAAAAGGACCATTATAAAATGTCCCACTGATGAACTTCTGTTATTGGACATCTTGCGGAATATAATTTCCTAATTATGCCCATGGAAGTGATGGGAAAACATCCCCTGCAATCTTCTGGATCACTTGAATCTGAGACTCAGTTTTTTAGAGAAATTTATGAGACTGTGTAATAGTGATTTTTCTTCTGACAAACTCTAGCAAGATGATTGATACACAGANTGAAGAAAAGAAAAAAAAAGAATATACATGTTTCAGCCATTTTGAAATATGAAAAATGAAACATTTCTGGCTACTTAAATGAGGGGAGTGATATGATTTAATTGTGAATGACAGTTAAAAGCATCCATATCTGGGTTTTCATCCTGTAAATTACATTTCCCTACCTGGCTTGGCAAACATAAGATAAATAATGCATTTTTGCTTTATTTGCATATTGGCTTGCTATGAAGCTAGTGACTGTGATTCACAAATAAGTCTTGTGTCTGCTTGGAGGGGGATGACATGCATTATGTTCTGTGTGCAGCATTTTAATTGTAGTGGACATAAACATTCAAGACTGTGGAATAACCCCAGCATCTATCCTTTTATAGCAATAGATTTATATCTCAGAACATGTACTGAAGTTATTTTCAAGGGCTGTATGAAGTGGTGATGCTGGAGGGATTTTACTAATAGCTGGAAAACAGCCCGTTTATTCCAGTGATTTCAGCTGTAAAACAATGATGAGCAAGAAAATTGGAAACATATTCAAATTTCTTTTTAATGCCCTATATAGGGAGAGTCACTGTTATTTTATTCATTCAAGTACAGCTAAAAAGTGCAGCAAAAAAGATTGAATATAACCACACATAAAACACCCCACAGGATTTATGAGTTTTCCTTGAAGATTTTAGGTGTTTTTTTTCCCAGCTGAAGGAAAAGTGAAATCCTTTTTCTTCCCAAAAGCAACACATAACCTGGCTCCATTTTATTATACATTTTACAGGCAAATCTTGAAAGTATGGCATTGAAAGATCTTTATCAGAATACATAAGGCCTAAGCCACATGTGAAACCTGTGATAAAATTTTCATTCTGGATTTATGTTTAAACTTTTATTACGCTTTCTACCTTTATTTTGGAAAAGGACCATTATAAAATGTCCCACTGATGAACTTCTGTTATTGGACATCTTGCGGAATATAATTTCCTAATTATGCCCATGGAAGTGATGGGAAAACATCCCCTGCAATCTTCTGGATCCTTTGAATCTGAGACTCAGCTTTTCAGAGAAATTAGACTTTATGAGACTGTGTAACAGTGATTTTTCTTCTGCATCCTGAGAAACTCTAGCAAGATTATTGATACACAGTGAGATACAAAGTGATTCAAACATGGATGTTTGAAGAGCCTTACCTTTGTGTAAGGATGCAGCTGGGACTTTCAGTATAAGATATAAACAAGCATTCTACCACATATGGGCTATAAAATTAGTTACATTTGAAGAAACAAAAAAAATTCGGTGTTTAGTTTTGATTTTGCAGCTGTTAAACCAAAAGTTTTGCTGGTTTGATTTGACTGCTTATTCAGTTGTTGTTGTCGTTATTGTAGTTGTTGTTCTCTATGGTGAACAGAACATGGTAGCATTTGCTTGCATTTCTCTGAACTTGCCTGGAGGTGGGAAAGAGGTAGTTTTCATATCCTATATATTTGGCAGAAACCATTGTGATAAGGAAGATCCCGCTCAGATGGAAATTTGTGCCTTGGAGAACCAAAGGTAAAGGACTGGATTTCTCAAGCTCTCCCTGCCCTTATTCACAGCCTAGACTGAGCAGCAACCAGTCCTGTGGTCAGACTCAGACAAAAAAATACGATGTATCTTGTTCCTGCAGAATGATAACAACCTCTACAGCTCCCGAAATTGGATTAATGGTAGCATTTCTTTCACAGCTGACAGAAAGTCTGTAACGTTCACATGAGGAGTACACTGTGCCAGATTTGTCCTTTAGATTTCAAAAGCCTTCCTTTTTAAAAAGTCCTTGTGGTTTTTAGGATTTAGGAAGTGTCACAGCAATTTATAATAATTCTTGAATTCTACCAAAAGTCCAAGGCAATGGCATTTCTGCTGTGACACTGCACTTTGCTATAAAATTAAATTGTTTAATTGAATGGACTCTAGCAGTGGTTAATTTACAGTTTAAATATTGGAATCAGTAAATCAAGGCTGTCTTTTTTGATATTAAGTAATTAAAATAATGAATAGTCTATTATTAAATGTGGTTAACAGCCATTAGAACTGCTAATAACCTGTTTTCAACACTTTCTAGAAATTGTGGTATAATTATTTTTTATTCTTAGGCAATATAAGGCATTTTTGGTTGCAGTTGTGCTGAAATGCTCAATTTGGGAGGCACACTGAGGTAACTTCTTTGATGACTGGTATGGTATCTGGCATTTTCAATGGACTTTTGTAGCCAATCCACCTTGGCTAGAGGGATTCATGAAATTCCCAGGCCAAACAGATGTATTGAGCAGAGGTTAGATTTTCTTAATGGATTAAATATCCATACCACTTCCTGAGGCCCCTTTGTGTTTCTGTCCCTCTCTCAAATGTACATGCATACACTGAAATCAACCCTTAAACATTTCAGATTAATTTTTGTGTTTGGATTACTGCATAATCCAAGTCATTTCATGTTATTTTATGTTTTATAAAATAATTTACTTTATAGACAGTATTTTAAATCAAGTAAATAGGGTTTGGGCAGTCTATGCATTAAAGACTGGTCATTCCCATAAGAACGTCTGCAAAATTTCTCCCTTAGTGTAGAAGATGGAATATAGGCTACTGAATTGCTTATGTCATATTCAAAAAGTATGATCCTAATCAAAAGGTTGGAATTTTACTCTCAGATCTGTAAGGCAGATCTCCACTCCAATATTATTCTTTCCCCATATGCATGGAACTTCAAAAGATTATGTTTGTAAAAAGAGAAGAATATCTTAATCAAGATCAGCCATGCACATCTTGAGAGCAGAGTTTGCATCCAAATGAGGACTGACTGAAAAGTGAAATGTTCATTACTGTGACTAGAATTGTGTGCAAAATTGAGAAAGTAATTTATGCTGTCAAGTTCAAAAAGGAAATGGACAAAGCGTTTCAGAACACATGAAAGGGAGCCCTCTCCTGTTGGCGTAGGAGAGGACGAGACAACTCAGCAGGCAACTCGAATACCTGTGAGCTAAACTGTGCCTGTGAGCACAGCCCTGAGCAAGGAACAGTGTGTCTGATGAACCATCCTGAGAGATACATGCCTCCAGGTACAAGTCTCTGAGATGTACTTGCCTCCTTGTTGCTAGTTTATAATAGAGAGAATTCATACCAGAGCTGATTGACAGACATGTTGGAAGACAGACTAAAGCTGATGAAATAAAACAATCTCTCAGTCCTTTCCTCCAGCTCATTTCCTGAATTGAACGCAAAGATGTCCCTTTTTTGTGTTTCTACAAGGAAGCAAACCAGACTGTTATCTGACTTTAATAGGCAGCTATCACGGACAATTGGTTAATTGGGAATGCAAACTGTTGTAGATGCAGATATTTTTAACTGCAGTGCCTCAAAAATATCCTCTCATTGTTGGAGAAATTATGGGAGAAATCTGACCAAGTTAATTCAGGTGTGTTCCAGATTAGTCAGGGAGGCAGAGCCACTGGGGCCATCTAACCATCTATGGCAGGAGCAGCATATGGGCACAGCCTGCTGTCTCCCCTCAGAGACTGTTTAAGGAAGCAGGCCAGGAATGTAACTTATGCTTCTGGAAGGGTAGACAGGATTCACTTAAACCTGATGGTCGGGTTCTAAATAGCTAGTTTAATATATTCAGAGTAAAAAAGACATGCAATTAGTGTGCAATTTGGTATTGAACAACATAGCTACATGCATGAAATATATTTCTGTATTAAAGTAGATTGATCAGAGTTAGATTAAAAAAAAAAACACAAAAAAGGAAAAAGTAAGCCTGGTTCTTTAAACTATTGAACTATTTACATCCCTTAGCTCTGTGTTCAATTGCATACAGTTCAACAGGTTTACCATACTAAGAGACCATCTGCTATGCAAAATGTAATCAATCTCTTTTTTTTAAAAAAGGATAAAAAAACTCCTCCTTTTTTATAACTGGCACTGATAGCACAAACAAGGGCATCCTTTGTCTTTTCTGCTCAGCCACAAGGAAGAAGAAATTACCCTGTCCTAAAATAATTTGCCCAGTAGAGGTTGAAGGCATGTGGGCATACCCTACTGCTGTCCAGAGACTTTTGGAAGACAGAGGTCTCTCTTCAGAGCCAAGAAGCAGTGAGGTGTCACCCTCAGTGCCACGGCTGTGCATGAAGAGAGGGCATATATACGGTACAAATTTTGGTTACACAAAGCTTTTGTGACAACCCATATCCAATGATGAAATAGAAAGTGACATATTAAGGTAAAAATCATAAAAGAAAATTACTCAGAGGAAGCAGCTGTTCTCCCACTGCTGCCTCATCCTTCTTCTGTCAGTCATAAACTTTCTTCCTCTTTTATTTCAGAAATACATTTGGTTTATGTTAACCACATCAAATTATGGTTTTGATAAAATAAACAAGAGATTAAGAAGAAAATTCACAAGCATCTGCATGAGCGCAGAATTCAAAATGCAATTTCTTTTCTTCAGTTAATTTTTCATTTCACAGAAGCTTGCCATTTGAAAATACTACAAGCCTGCTTTAAGACTCATGACATGCAACAATGTATCCTGGTCATACAAATTTTTTCTAGATTTTTTTTTAAAGTTACTCTTTTTATTTTATCTCATGTTTCAAGGACAATAAATTACTTCAAAATCATTAAAGTGAGCAGCATACTCTTTACAGAAGATTTTAAGTGAATGAAAATTCTCTTAAGACATGAAACTACCAATAGAAATGTTTTCCCAAAGCTGACTACAAAACTACCTGCTCAGTCACACAAACAGATTTAGAGGGCACTTTTGTGCTCTGAAAACACCTAAGATGAACTGAAAAATATTGTTTACAATCCAACTGCTATATCTAAATGATAGGAAAACACATGTTTTGGAATTACAACTTCACAGGCTGATGCACTTTAACCCCATAAGGTTTTTATTTTGATTACTAATAATTTGTGGATATGCAATGGAAATATGGTGCTCTATTATATGACTTTCCCTAAAGATGGGAAAACTGATGTCTGGTCAGGCTACAGCGTGTGTTCCTTTGCAAGGAACAGACTTTATGTTAGAAAAAGGAAAAGGAAAAAAAAAATTATCTGTTCCTGCTCAGTTGCTCCTGGTTGTAATTTCTGGGATCCAAGGGCAGGTTTGAACTGGAACATCCTGGTCCTTTTGGCTGTCCACTGGTCCAGAGAAGGCCCAACTTGTAAGCCTTTGTGCTTTTGTCATGCAAGTCCCCCCTTATTTTGTGCTCAGTTTTTCTGTCACACCATTTTTCTGAAAATAATGAAGTATAAAAATATTTCCTTTGTTTACAGTTTTCTTGTTACACCCCAGGGTTGATGCTAAGTGATATACAGTGATGGACACAGATCAGAGATCACATTTTTAATTTTAGAGCAGAGGGATTCATATGATGGTCTCTTCCTCTTTCTAGAAGGAAGAGAGAAAACTCTAGAAGGGTGGGGAGAAAAACAGTTTTTTCTTGCTTAAAAATTGATATCCTGCTGTGTACTCAAATGTGTCTGATGTGTAGATGAAAACTAGTGAAATCCAGGAGAAACTTGTACATAAGTGCCCTAGGCTACCTGCTGTAGTTTGCTAATGAATATCAACACTGCACTCAATGAATGCTACAAAACAATGTAAAACAAGGCCAAATTAATGGCTTCAGCACCATCAAAGGTTGTAGATTTTTATTGTGGTTATAGAATAATAAAATCATTTAGGCTAGAAAAGACCTTTAAGGTGATCAAGTACAATTGCCATTATATATTTCAAAATTAAGGACTCTAAAGATTTACAGAGGGAGAGAACTGCTGAAGAATAAGGATTTGCTTCTGCCTCAAAGTAACACAGTGACAATTTCCCAAATAGTCACGGAAGATTGGAGCTGTACTGCCCTGATAATATTCCTGTTGAAGGAGCTGAGTACTTCAGGCATTATCAGTCTCCAAGCCATCAACTTCTTTTGGCCTTTCTGCTGTGACTGTGAATTGTGGTGTTATAATTTTCACCAAAGATTTGGGGGGATGAGGTTCCCATAACTATTTTTTCCTCACAAGAAGTGCAGCTGTTACATCATATCAAAGGTGGCAGGGAATATGGGCAGACATTAACATAACCATTTTATTCATCCATGTACATCCCTCACATTTATTTCCATTTCTGTAACTCTTTAAACATCACTACAGTGGAGTCAAGAGCACAGATACTCACTTTATTACTTTTTTTTCTATAAACTTGACCATACAGTCTCCCTTCCAATTCAGACCATGTGTTTCTGTTGGGGAGCTGGACAACCATTTCCCTGCATATTGCAATGAAGTCTAAGCTAGAAACATCTTCTCAAGACCCAGTTTAAGTAGAAATAAAAACATGTGTGGGCAGCAAAGCATCTGTGGTCTGCTCCAATACGTCTGGGCAGGGAGATCAAAGGTCAGGAACCGTAAATATTGCACATTTTGAAGAAGATTTGCTATAACTAGTAAGTACGTAATCCAAGAGACCCTGTGTAGTGGGAAAGATTGATGTTTCCATGCTAGTTTACATGTTGGAATTCTTATTGGCTACAGTGTTTGCCACTTTTCTTATGTCATGCCTTCCTGGACTACTTAAAAGAAGGGACATAAAGCCTTTTTTCATCCTGTTAGAGGTGTCCAAGCACTTCTGAAAGGATGGCTCTCACTCATTCTGTTTATCTAGTTTGTTCTTCATTTTTTCATATGACAATGAAACATTTCCTACAGAATGAAATTGGAGTTTGACACAACAGTGGAGTGTGTTTCTTGGGTTTTTTTACTTCTTTTCCCAGTACAGAAAAACTAGAAAATAAATTAAGTTCAATTCGAACAGATATTAGGGTTCATCTCAGCAACCAAACTGGGGAACAAAAAAATCAATTATTAATTTAGCTTTTATAGGAGCTGTTTTTAAGTAGAAAGCTCAGCTTTCTAGTGGATGTCTACTCTGCTTGGACATCCTAATGGCTTTAGATTAAAAGCAATCCCTAATTCAAGACATGTTCAGGAGAAAAATGAAATCATCCTCTAGTTTTTGTCCCCTGGAAACTAACAAGTAACAAATATCAAGACCATATATTTTCTCTCAGTTTTAGAACTTTTGGAAAAGCTCATAGGCACTGAAAGGTGAAACCTAGGTACATATATCATAAGATGCCTGCTTCAATCACCAGCAATTTGGTAGGCATAAGGAAAATGCTACAAAAACCCCCCAGTTTTGACCAAGTTCACTAAAACAATATATTAAGGTTTATGTGATGACCTGTAAAGGGTAAAATGTGGAGGAGAAAATTAAACTTGGCTGATACTGTGNGTCTCAAAAGACAAAAAAGAAAAAAATAAACCAGGTGTGCCTCTATTGAAAGAAAACCACTAACTAAAGAACCGAAGTTGTTACAAAAACATTATTGCACAATAATTTTAATCTTTTGTCTTCCAGAAGATTAATCCTTATATCAGTACCCAGAAACTTGAATTCACTATGAAAAACTGACATGGAAAAGAGAAATATAATTCATATTCAGAGCAGCTATAATTGTAGAAATAGTAACTAGTACAACCATGTCCACAGAAGCAAAGAACTTGCAGGAAAAGCTGGTGGTTAGTGTCAGAAATTGTTTTTTTCAGTTGCCATTTCAATGGTAAATGTTCATATAAATATTTTTAATAAGAATATACCATATTAGAAAAAAAAATCAATTTCTCTGGGTCAAAACTAAGCTGAATTTTTTTCTGAATCTACTGTGTCATACTGCTGTTGAGAGAATGACAGAATTATTCACTGAAGCTGTTCAATTAATGAACATATATTAAAGAAAATTGCAATCTACTCAATTTGAGGAAGAGGTGAAATCACTGAATAAATGATTTGTTATGAATTATTCATGTACATCTAGCAAATATGCATTTCCCTCTATTTTTTAGTAAACACTACAACATTTGGTTTTCAAAAGGCATTAAATAATCAGTCAACATATCAGCTGCTGTCATTTCTCAGTTGAGGGCTATGAAAAGGTCTATGGGCCAAATCCTGAGCTCTTTCCCTTCAAAGAAAATTTATATTTATCACAAAGTCATTAGAGTCTCCCTGAATTTATACTTTCTAAAAGAACTGAAATGTTGTATTTTCTCTAATCAATTTAATTATTTTAAATAATGAAACACTTTCTTTTTCTTACTTTGATGCAGGCACGGCTTATATGATTAATATATGTTTTAAAGTTCTTCTTATTTGCTTCTTTTTTATATGTTAAAATGTCAGTAAATAATGCAATTCAATGCAAAATAGAAAATGAAGCAGTTATATTGTTGTCCATTTCAAAAGTTTGCTGGCTTCTTTCAAGAGTGCTCTATGGGCCTATCAAGTTTGTGTGGAAATTACAAAATGGCCACACTTTTGCCCAGTTATAAAGAGATTCAGACAACTACAACAAGGAATTATATGCCTTTGAAAACTAAACAATCCATAGGGATTACTTACAACACGTCTAAGAAGATTCCTCATTGAAACATTACTGCAAAGAGAATAATAGCTTCTGGTAAAAACATCCCATTTTAAGAAATTTTATGCTCAAAACTGAGAACATCCAGCAAGCCAAGTATTCTGCATCTATAAAGATGGAAGAACCTATCTGAAAAGACACAGTATTCTGGAAAATTTCCATGCTCAGAACTTCAGTAAAAAAAAAAAGTCTTCCACAAGAGAGACTTTGTGAAATAGACCTATAATTTCATTTAATCTTGTGTACAAAAATGCGCCAGTAGGAAAACTTCATTTCTCTGGTGACATTCCTTGCTCAGTTATGCATTAATTATCATTATAAATTCTTACCTTGTAGCTATTAGATCTGCTCAACATTACAATGCCCTGCACTTACCACATTTTTTGTGTCCTTTCCCCACCAGTTTCATCTGTTAGCTGGTTTATCCTGGGATGTTCTTGAAGGCAAATGGGAAATCTGCCAACAGCTTGATTTCCTGGTGGAACATGGTGAAATTGAAATTACATGTTTTGCTAAGTGGCAACAATGTTTTCACTTTAAAACAACAGAATAGAATTTGTTCATTTCTTATAATTATATAAACAAACTTTTACTTTTTAACATGCACCATGTCACTTCAATTCACTGGGAAGCAAAACAGTGACATGGTATTAACTGTAGAAATATGTCATATGCATTAGTCTGTTCTGGAAACAAGGTGCTCATATGACCTCCCAGCACCAGATAACTAATTAGCTTTGCCTGTTTGGGATTACTGACTCCAGCTCAGTACTTATCTTGACTAATTACATGTTTTCTCTCTTCCATGCTGGCATCAATTGTGTAAGCCGAGATCTTTCATAATGATGCTCCATACTGTCAAGGAACATATTGATTCCAAGAAATCAAGAGGATGTATTTTTTGAAAATAAAAGCAATACAGTTATTTCAAATACAGCACATGGTAGATGTTAAACTGGGTCATCATGTGCCAAGCATGTCAAATATTTGATTCCAGCTATTTCTTTGTCCTTTTCTCTGCTTTCCGAACTTACTTGGAGAATGGAGCCACAGCCATAGTCCCTCTCAAGTCTGTTCCCCACAAAGCTGTTTTTTGATACATCTGTGAATAGCCCACACTCCCTTCATCTCAAAAAGTCCATTGGAATCTCTTTCCTCTGCCTTGTCTTGTACAACCAATCCCATGTTGTTAATACTATCCAATGTCTCTCAGTTGTTTCTGTCAAAATCTGTGGGATGGGAAAGTACTTGGGAAAGGATGGTCAACTGTTGTTGATGAGCTACAAACCTTCAAGGCTTCCTGTCCTTGATGCTGTGGAATATTAAAAAGGGATCAGAGGAGCCAGTTGCTGCAAGAAATGTTTATTGTTGTCCCTCATTTCCAAAGAGAACAGCCACATTCTTGTTCTCCCATTCAACCCCCTCTCTGGGTGACAGGAGGCATGGACTCACTGCTTGGATCCTATAAAGATCCAAGAATATATGGCTGTTGTAAAAATAAAATTCACTTTGAAAACATCATTTTACTGCTATGATAGGATTTTATTATATGTTTTTATATTCTGTCCCCAATTAAATTGTGAGTGACTTTTAATATAATTAGACATGGTCTGTCTGTCCTCTAAACTAGAGCCCATCTTTATATTGGCTGTGTCAATTAAGCACATTTCACTTATTTCCTGAACTCAGACATGTAATTTTTCCTGAACATTCAGTCCAATTTAAATGTATTGTGAGTGATGCACAGAAAATGCACTTATCTATTAATAAATCAAGTTAAAGAAATTCTTTGTCCACCCTATTAGATTTCATGGCAACCTTTGCCATTTTTTTCAGATAAACGTTTTTATACCAGAACTTGCTTTCACTTCTGACATTTTAGCCAGTATTTTCTTTAAAAACTCATGATCAGTGACCTAGAAGTTCAGATGCATAATAACCAAGCTGGAGGTGGCCTTACTTTACACAGATTTGCTGGATTTACTCTTTTCTCTAACTAAAAAGCTGAATAATCTTCAAAGATGTATTGAGAAACTTTTCAGTAGGGTACTCTTGGTAAGTTTTGTGTGTTTGGCCCTCATCCCCGTTACACAGGTTTGTAGATATTCTAAATCACTACTAGATAATTCTAGAAAGAGTCTGGAGTCTCCATACCCTAAGTGACATTAATTTGAGGGGAATGTCACCCTAAGAAAGAATAATGCTAAAAAGGTTATTAATTGTCATAAAAGATATGAGGAAAATGTTTGACTATTTCTGCTAGAAACTGTTTATGCTTATTTGGTTGGCTTTTTTTAACGTAGACTTTGTCTTCCATGGGACTGAAGTTCAATACCATAGCATAATTCAGGCCAGTCTAGGCAATGTTTTACTGTATCAGCAACATGTGGGTCAATTATAATTTTAAGGCTATGTTCTCAGTGTTTGAAGAATGATATCAACCCCTGTAATATCAGTGACGTCTACATTTAGGAGAGATGCAGAGAGATAAGGCAGTGTCTTGGGTTGCAAGATGTAACCAAAAACAAACAAACAAAAAAAGTATGTATTCTATTTACCATCTGTTGGAATCAGTTGGGGTGGGATTTTTTTGTTCTTCTTACTCAGGGAAGGAGGGGGAGATGTTAATGACTCAGCTATTAAAACCAGGTGGGGTAGTGATCTTTATCTCTTCCACGGCCCATGCTCCTTCCAGGAGGATATCTGCTGCTAATAGAGCCATTTAAGGCTCACTGCATGACTGAAAGAATTACATCATCCCATTGTGAGATGCTCCACTCAGTGGGAGGAGCCAAGCATTCCCACCTGGATAAAAACCTTGGACTCAGAACACCAAACCAACCCGTTTTTCCTCTGGATTCCAGAGAGACCGGACCCATCACCACTGGACCCTTGGAAGGAAACTACACTCTTCTACAGGATCATCTCTGCCCCAAAAAACCCATATCTGTCACTCCAGGAGGACTAAACTGGACTGCTACCAACACCCTGACCAACAGGGTGCCAGGTCGAATTCTGACTTTGTCAGTGTTTTCTTTTTGGTTTTAATTGTATTTTGTACTACTACGCTTGTATTTTTTTTATAATCTTAGTAAAGAACTGTTATTCCTATTCCCACATCTTTTTGCCTGAAAGCCCCTTATTTTCAAATTTATAATAATTCAGAGGGAGGAGGTTTGCATTCTCCATTGCAAGGTGGGGCTCTGGCTTTTTTCCCTAACAGACACCTGTCTTTCTAAAACAAGACAGGGATCATTAAAAGAAATCGAAGTAGTGCTGTTACAATGGATGAAAGTTATTTGCAATTTCTATGAAATACCAATGTTCCCACATTCACAAATGCCATAGTGAGATAGGCCCACATTTCATTTTCCTATACCCCTTTTACTTTTTCTAATGAGCACAAATTAAGATGAGCATGCTGCATAATCAATTTTCTTTTTAGTACGAATACATGGGGATGATCACATCTTATTAAAATATGATAAGCAAGGAGTTCATAAACACAGAATTTTTTATAGAAATAAGTAATAGCTTTTGCCACTGTTGATTTATAGCTGCCACCAGTGAAGAAAAAAAAATTCTCTTTAGACAGTATTATTTTGTGTACATTTAGACCTGACTACAAAATAAAGACATCACAAAGTTCCTGCATTATATATCTTTCAATATGACCAGGAGTTTTTCACCTATAGCTATAACAGTTGATTTTTTTTATATTCATAAAATAAGATGTCAAGAACATTCAAGAATTTTTAGTTTATTTAGGAATATTAAACTGGAGATGAGCTTTCATTGCTTTCAATGCAATTTGTAGTTTAGTTTAATGAACAGAATTTTAGAGTGAAATTAGTGGTATTCATTTCATTCATCTGTATAAATAAAATAGCTAAAGAAAATTTGGTAATCGCCAGATTTTTGTAATACTGAACTTTGGATTAACACGTGGTTAGACATCAGGTATGATGCATGACTATACGACCCTGTGGCAGCAGCTGAAAAACAAATGCAATACTGTCCCCAAAAAAACAAGATACTCAGGTCTTAGGAATCTGAATCCCATTCCATGAGTCAAAATAAGAGAAAGAGGTAAGTTGTCTTCACTTAGATCTCCAGTATGATTTCAAAGGCTCGTGAGCACCCAACCTGATATGGTGTTGGATTTCAGCCACGAAGGAGCTGTTATAGCCAGTGGAGTCTGTGGCTGTTAAAGAACTGCTCAGCTCAAAGAAAACACCACTATGGGACCAGTAAAATAACTCTAGACCCCTCTAGGTTTCCTGACCAAAGACTTGTCATTTGATTGCACTCAGACATCCAGTGCTAGGGGTATGATTAGGGGGTACCTGAGAAGTATGCCTCAGTCTGGTATATATAAGGGCACATTCAACTCATTACTCTTGATTTTGCCAGCTGGAGATGGCTGGAGATATATATAAGTATATATAATCTATCTTGAATGGCAGTGGATGTCTGTGTGTAAATAACTTAATCAAGAAGAAAAATTATTGAGCTGTAACTCTCCAAGAAAGCTAATAAGACAATAAAACCATATTGCTCACAATTCTGCACTCATTATTTCTTTTTTAGTCACTCTTACTACCCAACACCATATGAATATTTGGCTTGGTACAGACCCCATGCTGCTATAAAACAATTTCTTGCTCAAGTTCCTTTGAATAATTAAATTTAATCAGTCTTCCTTTGGCAACGAAATGGAAGACAGGAACTTCTAACTATGGAGCGATATGCACTAATCTTGCAGCCATCTCCTATTTTTTGTTTCTGAGTCATCAGAATAGCTCTGGGACATTTTGCTTTATCTTTTGCTGAACAGCCTGAGCATAACGTTATAAGTACACAAAAGAAAATTATAAGCCTTGGACAGCAAAGGAGAACCTGATCTTGCATTAATGAGACTTCAGTTGTTGGTTACCAAATTAACCTTGAGTAGGAGCAATAAGGGCAGGGTGTTGGAGAGATATCCAACAGCTGATTTCATGTATTTAGTGCGGAGACTCACCAAAAAACCCAAGGTGTTTTTACTACATCAGGCCCACCCATTTTTTTTTTTTTGTAACTTAACAGCCCAGAGAAAAATGCATCAATTTATAATGCACTAAGAACTGTAATGTGAGAATGATGTTTTTGTAAAGTGTTGTTATAGGTTCACTTAGGAGGAGAAAATATTGAAAATCCAAAACCTGTGTCTAAGTTTTAGATGCTTTAGGGTAGTGCTTTGTAGCTGCAATGCTGTTATGACTCAAGGTGCTTTCCTCCTGCACTTTAAAGTTACTTTAAATTTGCTTTAGTACACCAAAACTAGCTTAGAAATTCAGTATCCAATTATAAGCAATTTTGTTCATATTTCTACACTCAAGAAAGTGACTCCCTTTATGAGTTCAGTACTTTTCATAAAGTCTAACATTTGAAATGCAAAAAGCAATATACTTGATAGGCATAAATGAGTCCAGTCCATCAGCCACTTTAGGAGAATTTGCTTCTTTGACCTCATGCATCTTACAGATCTTGGGTTTCACAGAAGCTGAATCCAGGGATCATTAAAAAAAAATAAGAAAAGAAAAAAAAAAAAGAAAGATTACATCAGTATTCTAAAAATATCTGGTGGTCCTCTCTTTCTGTTGCAGGAAGGTGTTATCAAGCTACTACCATATCCATGCAAGATGCCACTGATCAACTGGAAGAATGGAAACTGAATAGAGG
Organism: Alaudala cheleensis; assembly: GCA_013398995.1. NCBI lineage: Eukaryota > Metazoa > Chordata > Aves > Passeriformes > Alaudidae > Alaudala > Alaudala cheleensis. Next base: position 369,102 of record VWYE01027325.1, on the reverse strand, counting down.
TTAATTACCATTTAGTGAATCCAAGAATTATCAAACTGAAAAGTAGTTGATATGCTGAAAATTCAGATATGGCTTCATACTTATAAGCAGGGAAGAACTGGTCAGGTATGTGAAAGCTGCTGTCACTCTTGGCTACCATTGTTAAGGGCATGTTGAAGTTCAGAAAAATGACAAGGAGAAAAAAGCAGGATAATAACTCTGGATTTCAGGAGAACAGACTGCTCAAGGATCTGCCTGGAAGAATCTCACAGAAAACACACCTGAGAATCATGGAATGAGAGCAGCCTCTGAAAGCAGACTCTAAAAGCATCTAGTGCCAACTCTCCTGCCATTGGCAGGGACACTTCCAATGGTAAGGAATCCACAGCTTCTGAGTTACCTGATGTTGAGGACTTCCCCAAACCAGGTGCAGGACCTTGTTCTATTTGGCCTTATTGAATGAAGTTCCCATGGACCCTCTCCTCAGTCAAAGTCCCTCTGGATGACATCCCCCTCCCTCAAGCAAATCAACAGGTGTTCTGCAGACTTGCTGAGGCTCCACTCAATCACATGATGTCACTAATTAAGATACTGAACAATATTTGTGCCTCTACAGATCCTTAAGACCCATGAGTTACTGGTTTCCGTTTAGACATACAGATCCTTAAGAACCATGACTTACTGGTTTCCATTTAGACATTGTGTGATTGTCTGCAACATTTTGGACATGGACAATTCCTTATCCATCTAACAGTGCATCCACCAAACCCACATCTCATCAATTTAGTAGCAAGGACTGTATCAAAGACCGTACAGGAGTCCAGGGAGATGGCATCCATGGCTCTTCCGTTCTCTACTGGGAGAGTCATTCCACTGTAGAAGGCAAATGGATAAATCAGGTGGATTTGCCCCAAATGTAGCCACGTGGTCTGTCTCTAAAAACTGCCCTGTCTTCCAGATGTTTTGACATATCTTGCATGAGGATCTGTTCCATTATCTTAGCAGGCATGAAGGAGAGGCTGGTGGATAATTTCCAGGTTTTTTTATTAACATTTTCTCTGGTAACTGGGACTTTACCTGACTGGCATGGCTTTTCAAATATGATGGAGAGTTGCTTAGCAACTGCATCTGATAAGTCCCAAAAATCTCTGGAAGACATCTTATCAGGTCCCACGATAAGATCTCATTAATGAGATCAGATTCCCTGGCAAGAAAGACATTGAGGTGCTGGAATGTGTCCAGAGAAGGGCAATGAAGCCGGTGGAGGGGCTGGAGCACAAGTTTTACAAGGAGTGCCTGAGGGAGCTGGGGATCTTTAGGTGCAGAAAAGAAGGCTTAGGGAAGACCTTATCACTCTCTAAACCTACCTGAAATGAGGGTTTAGCCAAGTGGGGGTTGATTTTTTATCTTAAATAACAAATGATAAGACAAGAGGAATTTGCCTCCAGTTGCAAGAGATTTAGATTTCTTCATTACAGGGTGGTCCGAAATTGGAATAATCTGCCCAGGGAAGTGGTGGAGTCACCATACCAAAAGGTACATAAAAGAATAAAAGATGTGTCAGTGTGGTGTCTAGGAACATGGTTTAGTGGTGGAATTGGTAGTGCTGGGTTGGTGGTTGGCCTTGATGATCCTCATGTTCTCTTCCAGTCAAAAGGATCCTATGATTTTATGATTATTTGCTAAAAGGCTTTAAATCTTTTTTCTTGCCCTAAACTTTGTGTCTTGGCTTAATTTTATTTTTAGCTCATTTGAAAGAAGTTTCCTTTTTCTTAAGCAGTTTAGTTATAGCACAAACTAACAGTAGCCTTCTTTGGAATAGATTAAAACCAAGAAATTTGGAAAAGTATAAATTCAATATAAATATTAACATTAAATCATTAGTAGGCAAAGGGTTGGAATAAACTCTGACAGACTATATATTATTATCTTAAGATTGTTTAACCATAGTGAAATATAGACTATAAAATGGGAGTCAAGTGCATAGGTGTAGAATACATTTTGTCTTTTCAATTCTAATTAGCCCATTTGGACTAGAGGAACAGCAAAAATTATGTTTTCTATTTTCTGTGCTAAAAATAGCTTGATGATTTTTCAAGAATACTGTGTATAGCCACTGATGTGCAAATTAAGCTATGTCATTAGACATCTAAACACCATAAAATATCTGACCATAAAATATCTAGCAGGTTTTTAAACAGGAATGGAAGAGCTCCTGTCCACACAGGTCTTATTAAGACCTTCATTTCCCAGAAAGGATGAACTACAATCGAAGAAGAATACAAAAAAGTGATATGTAAAATTAACTCTTGGTTTTGCTATCACAAAATTTTTACCCTCCAGGAGATGCATAGGACCATAAAAAGTAAGAAACTATTTTCCCTTGACTCACCAGGGTATCATCAGTGGTGGAAAATATTCTGAGGAAAAGAAAATGTATTAAGAATTGTTTGCAGAGGAGAAACTTTTATCCAGCACAATCAATTTCACCTCAGAACCTCTTTCCATTGAGGCTGGCAGAGCACTGGAATAGGTCCAGGGAAGCTGTGGAAGCTCCCTCTCTGCAGACCCACCTGGAAACATTCCTGTGTCACCTGCTAAAAGTGACCCTGCATTGGTATGGGGGTTGGACTAGATGATGTCCAGAGGTCCCTTCCTACCCTAACAGATGAGAGTCTGTGATTCTGTAATATGTTCCCCTGCACCTTTGCATTTTCAAATATATCACCCCAAAATGACCATGGCAATGGAAAAGAATGCTTAACTTTGGTTCCATAATTAATTAAAAGATCAATGACTGTTCCACACAGCTGGGTATTAAGCTGTCCTAGAATTAATTCCAACCTTCTGATACACATTTTGGGGCCTTTTTTTTTTTTTCAAATGTCACATAAAACTGACCGAGTAAGTTTACAGAATACCTAATGAGAAAACACTACATCATTCTTAACACAGAGCACAAGCAAACAGTTTTATTCCTGTTTGTGCAGCTTAACCTTCTGCAAAAGTAATTAGGTCTATAATTAAAAAGCTATTTGGAATGATTAAAACCCTGTTATCTAGTGGCATTTAAAGACAAATGCAAATGTCAGAAAGGATGAATTAATTAAAATTACTATTTGAAAGGAAAAAAGTATATTAGTGTAAGAACTAGAGGTTGTTATTTATTGAAATGCTACAATATGAGGTGAAGTTGCATGCTCAGAGGATAAAGAGAAGGTTGAAACAATTTTATCTGGCATTTTGTAATGTGCTCTGCTGCCATTCATGAATATATATTGTTATGTACGTGCATAGCTGTGTGCCTCAGTCACTATCTATAGTTTAGGAACTATGGGGTTGCTCACAGAAATTCTGTGTTTTGTCTCTCCTGTCCGGCCCAGATCCATGTTGAAGTGCCAAGGTAGAACATTCCAGGGAAAATGCAGACCTGATGTGAGAATTCTTTCCTTCCTTCCTTCCTTCCTTCCTTCCTTCCTTCCTTCCTTCCTTCCTTCCTTCCTTCCTTCCTTCCTTCCTTCCTTCCTTCCTTCCTTCCTTCCTTCCTTCCTTCCTTCCTTCCTTCCTTCCTTCCTTCCTTCCTTCCTTCCTTCCCTTCCTTCCTTCCTTCCCTTCCTTCCCTTCCTTCCCTCCTCCCTCCCACCCTTCCCTCCTCTCATTCCTCCCATGCAATTAAAACAAAGGAATAGTGCAGTAGCATTAAGAATCCTCTGTCATAATGTTGATTTCCCACAGCTACCCATACAGAGTGGATTTAGTACAACCATTTACCAAAGCCTCAAAACAGACACAGTGAGGAAGGCACGTTGGCAGTGTGTGTGCTGTGGAACTCAGGTGACTTTTTCAAAAATCCCTAAAGAGTTAATCTGTATAAAGACATGTCACTGTATGAAAGGGGAGGCATTTCAGCATGCACACCTACAGTAGATGTTCAGCATCAGCCCCTGGGAGGAAGCTGTTTCTGTTCTCTTATAATAGAAAATGAACCTGAAGAGATAAATTTAATCTTTGATTACTATGAATGCCCTTTCCCATGCCAAGAGGACGTGTGAATTTCTTTACCAGACTCAATATAGAATTATGACAGAATTTTTCTTCATGAAGATTCTTTTTTCAGGTCATGAGAAGATTCTTTTGTCAGGTCATGAAGATTTCTTCTTTTTATCTTATCCAATCATCTACAACATAAGAGTGTAATAGAGACAACACTGCTTTGCCCTCCCATCCATGATAACATTCTTATTTTAAGGCAGTGGGCTTGGTCTCAAATGTTTGTATGTTTGAACAATTGCTGTAATTTGCTGCTGGATTTATCATTATCACCTTGACTTCAGATTTTGCTAAATATATGGGAAAAATGTCTTTTTTTTCAAACTGTTTTTTAAAGGTAGTGATACTGATTGCAAGGTAAATTCTCTTCCCACTGCATAGTTAAAGCACTATGGCCAGCAAAGATAAATTTACAGTGCACACTTCGACAGGGTAACACAAAAATCATGCAAGTTTCTATTACTTACACAAAGACAGCAACCTCTAATAATTAATATTACTTAATTTGACAAATCTCTGTTTATAAGGATTGTGTCTTTTCAACTTCATTATAAGGAGTTCAAGAGACATTTAAGAAATTGCTCTGTGAGGAAAAAATCCCTGTGAAATACAACTGATAAATTAGCTACAGTGCAGCATACCTCCATGTCTTCAAGAAACATTGTAGCAATGACTCATTATTTCTTAAAAAAGTAGGATTAATTAAAAATAAAAGGAATTCTAATTTTTAAATAATTTGACCAAAATTACGAATTTCAGACTTAAAAAATAATTATCTTTTGACTGAAAATTTCAGGAAGTTTCTGCTTCACTTTTAAGGGCACAGGAAAGCTTAATCAAAATCATTTGTATGAAAGATATTTTCAACTACCTATAGTTCCAGAACAAACATTTTGTTATTGATTAAAATGTATACCTTTGCAAAGCATGGAAAAAGAGAATTGTTGAAGGATTTGTTTCTTTTTTTCATGTATTTAAGGCAGCTACTGTCAAAGTAGAAGGAAAATGCATCACTAACTCATTAATTTCTAATATTGCTGCTCTGCTATTGGTTTTTGAATGTGTCTTTGTTTACTCCTTGTTTATGTTGTCAGTTTACACTGTAAGCCCTTTGGGACCGAGGCTGGAACTCTAAAGTACCATGTGTTTTCCCATTTCATTCTGACTTAGGTTAGGGCATTTAGATAATACCGTAACATAAACTGGACCATTTTAGTGTAATAAATTTGTTAACGAATTTCAGATCTCTCAGCAAAAAAGATCAATGAAAGTGTGTTTCTTCATTTTTCTTTGCTACTCTATCAAATAGTTTGATTAAATTATTTGCATGTTAAATGTATTACAGTTTATGTGTACCAAAGCCTTTTTTCTGCAACTCTTTATACAGAGCACAGCAGGGAACACAATGTCATTAAATTTCAACCCCAGTGTGAGTTACTGCTTTATCTGAACATAAGAAAGGTTATGCTCTAGGCATAATCCTCTGCAGTGAGGTCTTGATTCATAAACTCACTGCACAGTTCACAGTAAACAGAGAAAACATCAGAGCTGGTTAGCTTAGTCTTCATGTGGGAGTAAGAGGTTAGACAGAAAGCACTTGTAAATCTCAAGGTACTTGTGCTTTTGCTCCTTCATCGTGGAAAAACAAGGTTAGAAGAGACAACAGGGAGTGATTGAAATGTGAATGGAAAATCTTTGAAAGTCATTCTCCACATGTGCAGATGCTAGAGAAAATTTCCTTTGTCTGGCTTTATCACTTTGTGTAGAAAGGAGTAGTTCTGTGGCTTTTTTTCTCTAATCCCACTCGAGATCATCACCTCTTTTCTCTCATTTTAGGCAAGGAGTTGTTCTTACTGTGCATTGTAGATCTGAGCTTATGCCCTCTTTATGTAGGAAGGGAATGAAATAAATAAATAAGCAGAACCAAGGGCCTGTTTTGACAAAGTGTGTTTCATCTGTGCAAAAATTTATTTTTTTAATTTTCCTTCACATTACAAGGGTTGAATAATCTAGTATTAATTATTCTATATGTATTTTCATATTACCAGCCTTATAGACTTCTAAACAGCAGAGTATTGAGGGAATTACAAATTGTATGTGTTCACCGCTTTTTAACATAATAGACAAAATATACCCTCCTATGGACGTGTTGTGGTTTGACACAGTCGCTTACCCTCTTCTGCTATAGTTGGGCAGAGGTGAAGTAAAAAATGAATGAAGAGCTCATGAGTTGAGATAAGGACTGCAAGAAAAACAGTCTAAGGGCAAAACAGGTTTAAATTCAAAGATGAAAAGTAAATTTATTATTAAACAGTCAGAGAGGGATAATGAGAAGTAAAATAAGCCATTAGAACACCTTTCCCCCCACACCCCCAGCCTCTCCTCCTTTCCCACTGACAGAGCAGAGAAAGAGGACATGGGAGTTTTGGTCAGCTCGTCACTCAAAATCTTTTTCTGTTCGCTCAGGGACAGGAGCTTTTTTGCTGCTATGTAATGGGGTCCCTCCCATGGGCAAACAGTCTTTCCAAAACTGTTGTACTGGGGTTCACTTGTCCATGGGGTGCAGCCCTTGGAAGATAGGCTGTTCTAGTTTGAAAGCAAGGGCCCTCTCTATCTCTGGAAGCTGGGGCCCTCTCTCTCTATTCTGGTTTCCTACTAGACCACAGCTTTCTCTGGCATCCACCTGCTCCGGCATGAGCACTTTTCCCACAGGCTGCGAGTGGATCTCTGCATCCCCTGTGGACTTCACGCATTACAAGGGAGCAGTTTGTTTTACCATAGTCTTCACCGCAGCTTGCAGAGGAATCTAGACTCCCACACTTGAAGTACTACCTACTCCTCCTTTTTTATTCCACTGACCTTGGTGCTGCCATGTTTTTTTCCCTCATGTCCTCACTTCCTCCTCTTCTCTGACTGCAAGAAAAATTGCTGCTTGTAGGTAACATGGTCAACACGTTCCACTAATATTTATTTTTGCCACCCCTGGAAAAAATTGCATGCACACCGTTTTAATTTTCTCTTTAAATATGTCATCATAGCTGTGTTACCAACCTCTCTAATTGGGCCAGCAGTATATCCATCTTCAGAGCCATTGGAGATTGACTCTGTTGGACATGGTGGAAGCTTCTAGCTGCTTCTCAGACAAGCTATACCTGTGCCCCCACACCCCCCATTACCAAAAAAATAGACCATGCCAAACCAACATAGGATTTTTTTTTTCTTGGTAACTGGCCTTGTTGCTGTTAATAAGCCCCTTGGCCTCCCAAAATATGCAAGTTATAGATGAGACTTGGTGTGGCTAGTTTGAATGTTTCTGTTGAATATGAATATACTCACATGTGATAGCATAATCAGTAATTAAACTAATAAAAATGACAGACCTCTATGTTACCTGAAGGTCTCACTGCAGTGTTCAGTACTGAACACCATTTAGTGCTATACCTATATGCAATCTTCACAGCTGAGTGTTGTATTAAGGTTATAGTTCTTAATTTTCATTTCTGGGGTTTCTTTCTGAAAAATTTCAATGATCATCTCCCCTCTGACTCTTTGATATTTTTTGGGAAAATAAGACACATAGGTGATTGCAGCAGAAATTCTTTCAATGAGGGAAAAAGGTAGAGTAAATACCTATCAGTAAAGTTCTTAGGTTATGGCCACTCTTGCTTTAGCAGTTGTATTTCCTTTGTTGCACCCTCCTCTGCTACAAATCATTTGCAGCTCCTACCCTTACATGGGTCCATTCTCTAAAACATCTTCAAAACATCTATGGAGACAGAGTCAGTGCCTGGCAGCCCTTGAAATACATCTACTCACCTTTTTTTACTGTAGATGAAGAGCCAGTGAATAAACAAATCACTGCTTTACACTGAGGGAAGAAAATGAATTTGGAAAAATGCTTACTCTGGCAGGTGGGATTTTAAAAGAAATGCATCTCATCTGCCTTCTAGAGCCAACAGTTTAAATGACATTAGAAACAGACCTATGTAAACCCAAGTCAGAAAAACACAAAGTAAGATAATGAGAAATGTGATCAACACCTGTTTCAGGAAATGTCCGTACTCAAAATCTGATGTTTAGAATCCTAATCTCTTCAGAACATTCTTAATGACTTTCATTATGGTGTCACAGGGAACAGCATAATAATAATGCAAATGACCATCAACAACAGATGATGCCTAAATCATCTACTTTCACCAACCACACAAATTAAACCTAAATATAGCACAACTCCAATATGGTACCTTCTTAATGATTTGAGCTACAGTCCAAATTTTCACTCAGTCACAGAGTTAGTCACAAAGTGATGCTGTTAACTGCAAGGCAGCAGACTGGAGATAAATGTTGAAGAATGATTAAAAAATATAAAAATACAGGAAGCAATAATTTGAAAGGATAGAAATGTGCTGATTTATTCAAATTTTAAAAAGAAGAAGGCTTAAGAATCTAAATAAATTATAAATAGGCAGGGTCTATAAATCTAAAGTCATCAACAAAATCAGCTAATTTGTCAAGGAACCCCAGTTCCAGATGAGCTGCAGTTAACATTTTAATTCTCTGCGTGCCTTCTGCACAAGTGGCCTATTTTGAATATGGGTGAATTCAATGAGGATCACCAAAGTAAGTACTTGAAATACTGGTATTCAGGAGCATACCCAAATCTCTATAGAGAGACCTCTCATTTTAATTAATGTCACTGCTGGAGGTGAAAGAGAGGAACCCTCCTTCCTTCCTGTCTTCTCCCCTTTTTTACATATTAAAATAACTCAACACTGTGACCTAGTAGGCAAAGTCTCATGAATAGGAGCCTGCATTTACTGTGTGACCCAATCCCAAAATATTGAAAGTAACACTTCTCAGGAGGATGTTTATCTTAGTGAGAACATGGGAGCACTCCCCACTTGTCCCATTTCGTACTGTGTCTCATTCCTTACTCATTCCCAAGGTGTCTGTCACACTGTCCTGTGCTTCACAGAAAGGAAGAGAATGGTTCCCTGGTAGGCTGCAAACAAGGTGCTCCAGCCCACCCAGAGCTTTGAGGTGACCTGAGGGTGCAGGGGACTTAGGCAAATAAGGTAGTGCTGCTGCAGCTGATCCAGTTAAATCTCCTCATCCTGGAGCAATCCCAGAATCAGAGTGCTTGAGGTTGGAAAAGTCTTCTGGATGTCATCTAGCCCTCCAATCCTGCTCTAGTCCACAACCAAGCAGTGCCACCTAGAGTGCAGGACCATATCCAGAAGGCTTTTGAATTTTTCCACAGCCTTGCTGGGCAGCCTGTGACATTGCTCTATCATCTTCACAGGGATAAATGTTTTCCTGATGTTTACAGGGAAGAGCCTATGTTTCAGTTTATGCCCCTTTCTTCTCACTCTGTCACTGGATACCACTGAAAAGATCCTGGCTCTGTTTTCTTTGTATTCTCCATTCTGGTATTTAGATACTTATTATTATTTATCTGCTATATGTTATATTCAATATATTTTATATCTATCAATCCATCTATAATTTATGTACTCAACATTTAATAATAAGTTCCTCCCTGAGCCTTCTCCTCTCCTGGTTAAACAGCCCCATTAGTCTAAGCCTATCCTCAATAACTGCTCCAGTATCTCATCATCTTTGTGGCCCTTCACTGGACTCTCCAGTGTCTCTCCTGTAGAGGAGCCCAGAACTGGACATAATAATGACCTCACCAGTGCTGAGCAGATGGGAAGGATCACTTTCCCTTGACCATATGTTGGGCAATAATGTGTCTAATGTGGGACAGTGTACAAATACACTGGCCTGGTTTGTGACAAAGGCACATTCTTGGCTCAAGTTCAACTTCTTACATTGCCAGATGTCCTCCTGTTACTGCAAAGCTCCTTTTTTTCTCATGACCTGCACCCAAACTGCACATGTGTCCCAGGCTGTGTCCAGGTGTTGATGGCACCAGCAGGTTCTGCAGCCTCATCACTTCCCTGGGGACTGGCAGCTGGTGTGCAAAGTCAGCTCTGTTACTGTGCAGCTGCAACCCTGGATCAGGCTGCTGTGAAAACAGCTACATTGTGAGAAGGAGCCGTGGGAAGCTCTTCTGGCACTTCCTGAACTGTCTTGGGAACTGGTCGGGTCCTTGCCCTTGTTCTCTGCTTGAATTCTCCTTGCTGACCTGTCCTGGGTTTGTATGGAGGTCTGGGCTGTGCCTGATACTGACGCAGCCAAACTTCCTGTGCTCTCCTTGCTGGGATACTTTGGGACTGCATCCCATATAGGTGAGGGCACTGCTCTGTCAGGGATTCTCCCAGCTCCCCAAACCCTGCACTAATTACCCTGCAGTTCCCTGACTCTAGGTGAGCCTTCTCAGGGCCAGAGAGCTGATGTGCCATACTCAGAGGGCCTCTGTGCTTCCAGCTTTCTCTCCCCACACCTATAATGCACAAGAAAGGAAACTGCATCACGTTTAACATATGAAGACTTCTGAATGTCTTTGTCATGGGCTGCTCACATGTGGTAACACTTGGAAGAGCTGCAAATGAACCAGGTTCTTTTAGGAAGTAAAATTATGAAATTGAAAAATATTTATTTTCATATCTGTTTGATCATTAGTGTGATAATGGCTACTGGTCTTTGTGAGAAATATTGTATCTTTAAAAATAGCTGTTGCAGAAGAGAATGTGCCAAGATGTGCCTGAAACAGTACTAAATGTAACAGATTGCTTACAAGAATAAATGTGACCTGCCAGTTTTATCGAAGTCAAACTGGTGTTCAGCAATCTTGTGTAGATTTCACTTTTCCAGTTGTATTTACTATATATTATATACTTAAGCATCTATAATATTAATCTGTAATACTCTAGCTACAAACAGAGTCCTTTGTCATGTCAGCATTCAAACTACCTCTGCACTGAACATATTTTTATGAGTAAAGGAATCAGAGTTTATTGACAGAAATTTATATATTTTTTTCTTAGTTAAACAGATGGCAAATCTAGACATAATCAGTAAATGTCTCTAAGGCAGTCAGACAAAATCAGTTCTTGTCATTTTGGCTTATCACTCAACTTTCTTTGGCTGAGTGCTTAATGCTGTTGTATGGTCATAACAACTTGTTTGACAAGACATAGCCATTCCTACCCTTACTTCGATTCAGAGAAAAAATATCACCTTACTTTTTTTCTACTTAGTGAAAGCAAACACTTTTCTCATCAGATTTTAATAAATTTTATTAGACCATTGAAATCAGTATTACATGCTATTATTCAATTCTGTGTAAGAACTTTCAAAATTATATAGTTTCATCAATGCAATGTATATGATCCTGGCCCAGCATCAGTTATTCCCTCAAAATGAAGCTGCCTTTTGCACTAGCAGATAGAAGATTCACTGGACAAGTCCTGAAACACCAGTCAAGAGACTCTGTTTCAGTGGCTTCAGAGGGGCCAGCATTTTTACCACAATTTTTTTAAGGATGCTCTATAGTACAAGGCCCTTCCTATATTATGAGCACTCAAACTTCTCCTGCCTACTTTTAGCATAGTTTTATTTATATATTCAATTTCTCTATGTGTCTCTGGGAATCCTACCAGTGGTGACAAGGCTAATTTACCTTTTACATTGAAACAAACACAGGAATATGCAGTAGATGAAAGAAGAACAAAAAATTGCACTGTAGGGTTTTTTTGTTTTTTTTTTTTTTGTACAGAGCTTCTTAACTGTTATTCCAGAAATAGTGCCCTGATTTATATGACTATCATGCTTCTAATGTCCAAATGTAAAAAAAAAAAAAAATTGACTGGTGTCACTCCCCCAGTGAATATGACAGAAATTTTAGCTGTGAAAATCTAAATGGTTTCATATTTGCATTTAGGGAATCTTTGTAAAAATGTATAAAATAAGGATTTAAACTTAAGTTTCAGGGTATAAAATCAAAGAGATATTTATATTTCATCTTTGGTTATTGTCTCTTCCAAATGAATATTCAGCAAAGGTTTTTGGAATATTATCCTACAGTTTATAGCAAACAAAAATCAGGAACTTGATAGGTTTTAGACAGAGCCTAGACATGTTCACATATTGGTTCAAGCTGTTCCTTACCTAAAGTAAAAGACAGTTTGGATATATGAGGATTCTTATTAATCTATTAATGTCTTATTAAATCAGTACTCCCTTTTTATAACACCTTCTGAAATTTCTGAGACTGTCACTGAAAAAACTGGCAAATCTCCCAAGTTGTGACTAGGCAGTGAAGTATCGGAACAGTTTTTATCAAGGATGTAGGGATTATATCAGAATTTCTGAAGCTAGAAAGGTGCATTGGGTTTGCGCTAACAGGTTTTTGTAGTGAGAGGCTACAGGGGTAGCTTCTGTGATAAGCTGGTAGAAGCTCCCCCTGTGTCTGACAGAACCATTCCCAACTGAGGAGGGGAGTGATAGAGAGACTTTGGTGGGCACTTGGTGTCCAGTCAGGGTCAACCCACCATGGGTCAAGCCACATATTCTCAATTCAGTTTAGGCTACAATAATTATGTTCAGAGCTTGTATGGAAATACATAGGAGAACTTCAGTTCTAGATCTTCACAGAAATCAAAGTTGTCCTCAAAAAAGTAGCAGTGTCTGTGGCGATGAAGGGCCCCACTACAGCATTAAAAAAAAGAGCTGTTCCTGTAGCAGTTCATTAACAAAATGTTAATGGCAGTTCTGGAGCGTGTATAGATGAAGTGATCAGTTACATAAATTCAGTATAAGAATATGGCACTCCTAATCCATCAGTACAAAAAATAGTGGAATGGACTTCATAGGCACATTTTAATTAAAAATTAAACAAAAAACCCCACCCTAAATTTCTGTGAAAAAATGCCAACAAAAAAGTTATAGCTTGCTATATCTTTTAAAAACTTTACTTATAGTATACTGTTTGTAGCTTAGTTGAACCTTCTATAAAAAAATCAATTTCACATTAGGAATCATTTAAATTAAACACATTTTTCAATTATTACTGGCTCCTATTTCCAAATGTCACAGCCAAAATCAAACACTGAAGGCAAAAGGTCCATGTCTACAAAATAATGGATTTTTTCATGTATGTTTCTAATAACATTTAAAAGAAATCAATGTCCATTGATTGTTTAGAGATAGGTGATTTAAGTGAATAGGTGATTGTTTAGAGATTGACAAAAATACATTGTTCATACTACAGAAATCAAAATTATGCTCCTAAAGATCAAAATAATTCTGGATTTTTTTCTTTTACTCATAATATGGTTTTATTCTTAGTTGTACAATGAAAACAAAATTAAATGTAAGATGTATAGGTACTGCTGCCAGAAGATTTCTGAATCTGGTTAAATGAAGTGCTTATGCTAACAGTCAGTTAAAAGGAACATAAATCTAAATTTGCAGTGGCTGACACCTGAGCCTTGGTGAGGGATTCAATTTATGTATACTCACTATGCATTTCATTACTGTAAACTCTCTTTATAAAAGACCTCACCAAACAAAAGGCAATCCTTTCTGACTTCATAAACAACCACACCTAACTCCTCCTTCCAAAAGCACTGGCCAAGCCCATGGAAATTGCTGTTCTCTGCATAATCACTGGCTCATGCTAAAAATCCATGCTTTGTGATAATGCTTCTTACTTTATCAAACCGTGTGATATGACAGGATGTGTGTCATCTTGCCTGGGGTGGCCTATTAGGTTTAAAGCTGAAGGCCAAGTGACACAGCCATCTGTGCATTGGTACTGTTTCTGTCTGATACTTTCCCCTATGCCTTTAGTCTAAGGATTTATCTTGGTTACCAAATGTCCCTGAATAATAAACGTGTAATTAAAAATAAAATGGAAAGTGATGTATCAAATGTATCGCAGCGGCTCTCAGAGGTTGAACAGGCTTGATGACTATACACAAACCAGCAGCTTTCTTGAGCTGTGCATAGCCTTAAGGCCTTCAGGCCTTAAATGCAGACTGTAGCATTTAATACAGATATAACAGAAACTAACATCTAATTAGTTTTGTTTCCATTATATAGTTTATGTAGTTATATAGGTATAGTTTTGTGGTTTTAAAAATTGAACAGAAAAAAAGAGGTTAGATGGATGAGACAGAAGAAATTAATTTATTCCTTTTTTTCTTTTTTTTTTTACCCCATAATTACCCATCCTTATTGCCAAAATACATCACAACATGGAATCAAATGCAGGTTAATCAAATGCAAGTGAACCAGATGCAGCTTACAATGAAGAAACTCATCAGGAGCAAGCATAAACCTCCAAGGACTGAATCCCACTCATCATTTTGCTCCCAATGGGAATATATTAGCCACGCATGCAAGATGATGTGTACTGTTACTGCAGGCAAAAATGTAAACCTACCATAAGCATTATTCATCCACTCATCCCAGTGCACGTTCTATCCAGCCTGATGGCTAAAACAGTCAAATGTTTTGGGGTTTTTTTCACTGGGACCCAAATGTCTCCAAGAGGACATGTGAACTGCATGTGAATCTCACCCAGCTCAGAGAGTATATCAACCACAGAGCTACTGTAAAAAGAATAAATTCTGAAAAAATGAGACTGACTCTTGGTCTTTCTCAAGTACAAGTTGACAAATAGAATTTCCCAGCATCCAGACATTCATAAAATGCCAAAATGTTTTTTTGGTATGTGCATACTGAACAGTGTCAATCCTTGAGGTAAAACTAAATTTCTGTGCAGCACATCAGGATGTCATTCATGTGCCAACTTACCCTATGAAAAATGTATAGATTTGCCTACTAATTAAGACATGGAAAACAAAACTGTACTGCACAGGTGAACACTTTAAAAGCATGTTGCCAGCTTTCTATGCTATCTAGGTTATTCTTAGGGTGAGAGGACCTGATCTTTAGCCAGCCAGAGTTTAGATGAATACAATAGGCTGGGCACAAACCTTTGGTCCTTGTGATCCAAGGAGAGTTGCAAAATCTGGCTAGTTCCTTGTTAGCAATCCTTTGAGTGATCTCCCTTTTAATTTTTACCTTGATTATTTAGTCCCTTGTTCATCAAAATTCATTTATCAGGCATTTTTGTCAAATTTGTGCTACTTATCACAAGAAAATACATTTCTTTGCAAGAGCAGATGTCTTTTTATGTTACAGTTTTTATTTTATACATATTTTAGTCTTTTGTTATCTTCATTCATTGAACGCTTTACTTGAAGAATTTAGAGTTAGGCAGAAAAAAAAAACTTCCAACAGTGTATGGTGCAATGTTTATATTAAAAATTATATTAATCTCTATTGCCTATTGTGATCCTGTGGGTTTCAGTCTTCAACACTGACAAAAACAGTGTTTAAACAGCCCTTAGAAGAGAGAGCTGCTCTCACATATGCTTCCCTGACATTTTTCTCTCTTTTTTTCCTGGTAGAAATAGCACCCAATCTCAAGTCAAATTTAATGAAAAAATGTCATACATGAAGCCATAAAAACTTAGCCAAAGGGACTTCTTTCACTGCAAAATGTCAGAAATGCAAGTCTGAAGCCTCAAATCTGATTTCCCGTTCATACCACCTGTCTTGTTCTACTGACAGCAAGTTTCCCAGCTATCAGAAACACGATGAATTTTTTTTTTTTTTTGCCTGTGCTTTGGGAATAAAAGACTAATAAAGACAGATAGAAGGAGAAAATATCATCAACATTTTATTGAGGACACCAAGGAATAGTTTATGAAGCAGTTTTTGTTTTGTTTGTTGGGAAGAACTGTAGTATGGTACAAAATGTTACCTGTTACAGTTCCTTCTTCAGCTGCAGAGCTCCCCAGGCATCTGAGAGCTCGTGCTGAAAAGAGAAAATCTGAAGTTTTTCTGATTGCCATTGGACAGCCCACTGCCATAAATCACAGTTTAAACATTTCCTGTCTCTGCCTTGACCACATAACCTCAAAGAAACAATCTGAAAAAGAGCTGGAGGATTTTTTTTAAGATATATGCTTTAAGAAATAGTCTGTAAAAAGAAACAGGACCTCAAAAGTAAGAATCACATACAAGAAGTGAAGGAATGTTTGTAATGGACTCATAATAGGCTCATTAACTACACCTCTACAGCAGGAAGACAGGTAAGATCCTTTTCCCCTCAGGCCATCACTAATAGAGAAGAGAGGAAGCCCTAGAGAACTTCAGGAATTGCAGAAGAGCAACAACTGAGGGAGGAAAGAAAATAAGGACATGATGGTGCCATAAAAGGCTAACAAAGGTACATGGTGAAGGTTGCAGGAAGGAAATGACTCATGTAGACACAGATAATTTGATTTGAGAAGGGCATATATCCATCTTACAGCCAAGGTGAGATAAATCTTGGATTTTTTGTTGCTGTTCTATCCATTCACTATTTTTATATTGTAACTGCAGTTTGTACACTTGGGATTTTTTGTTCAGACCACTCATATCATAGCAAAATCATATACTCAGTTCCTGTTGCTATAATGCTGGGACATCATGGCTGCATCTGTAGACATAGATTGAAGTATTTCCTTCACAGAATCAGAATCTTTAAAGCTGAAATAGGCCTCCAAGATCATCAAGTTCAATCTTTCACTGACCACCATAATGCCAACAAGCCCACAGCACAAAGTGACACATCCAGTCATTTCTTGAACACCTCCACAGATGAGGATTCTACCAGCTCCCTGGGCAGTCCATTCCAATGCTTGACAACCCTTTCAGGGAAGAAATTCTTTCTGATATCCACTAAACCTTCCCCAGTGCCATATCCTCATGCCCTGTCACTGGTTGCCTTGGAGAAGAGACCCTACCTGGCTACAGTCTCCTTTCAGGGAGTTGTAGAGAGTGATAAGGTTCCTCCTGAGCCTCCTTCTTTCCAGGCTAAACTCTAGTTGCCTCAACTGCATCTCACAAGACTTACTCTCTAGGCCCTTCACCAGTTCCATTGCCCTTCTCTAGACACACTCCAGCCCCTCAATGTCCTTTTGAAGTGAGGGGTCCAGAACTGAACACAGCCCAGAAGATGCAGCCTCACCAGTGCTTAGTACAGGGGGAGGAGGAGGATAAGTGCCCTGGTGCTGCTGGCCACACTACTCCTGACCCAGGCCAGGGCACCATTGGCCCACTTGGCCAGCTGGGAACACGTCTGACTCATGTTCAGCCAGCCATCCACCAGCACCCCCAGCTCCCTATTCTCTGGGCATTTTTCCAGCCAGTCTTTCCCCAGCCTGTAGCTCTGCATGGGGTTGCTGTGACCCAAGTGCAGGACCCAGCACTGGGCCTTGTGGAACCTCATTACCGTTGTCCTTGTCTTATCAAGAGACAATTTCTTTGTCTCTTTCCCAATACTCCTTCCTTTTCAATACGCTTTATGAAGGCATTCTTCTCACATTTAGCTATCTTAATTGTTCAAGCACTTATGCAGTCAAGAAGGGAAAAGGGAGAGTGAGGAAATAAAGAGGCAAACAACTATTCTTATCCTAAAAATGTGCATAAGATAGGTATCATAAGTCTTTCTCTATTGGGTCTTTTCTATGTAAAGTGTTCTATGTCTTATGAATTACATATGGATTATTTTCATCTCCTACTGGTTTTTGATACTTTCAGCCAGCCAAAGAAAAAAACAATTGCCCACAATAAAATGTTTTGAAGACATAATTCACCATGAACTCTCATATTTTTAATAGATAGTCTGAGTGTCATGTGAGTCAGAGCCCATGCATGGGTGAGCAAAGATTTTGCAGTCACAATGAAATGAAAAAGGATGGTATTGATAGGTTTGCTACCTGTGGGTAGAATTCTAAATATTACTTCACGATTAATTCTAATTATCTGTCCAGTGTTGAAATATCTCCAGAGAGCTATAAGCAACAGATCTGGAGGTGTTAACTGCATAGAATTGCAGTGCAAATACATTCAATCTGTGTTACAATAATTTTCTCTTTCTAAACCAATAAGAAGAATGGAAAATGGGAAAATAGAGCTCATTAACAAGTTTGGGTTAGGAGATTAGAATTATCTTTAAGGCTCCATAGTCCAAAACCAAAAAAAAATATCACTAACAACTTACTATCATAGCACATCTGTATCCTAATTCACTAAGAAACTTTATCAGATTTTAATTTTGGTAACAAAACAATATTATTTGTGCACCTTGTTATTCTGGTGCAGCTCTTTGCCTCCTGTTCTACTTACAACTCAAGCAGTAAAGCTAAAAATTATGTATTTGGAAAAAATTGAATCTCTGAGTCATTCCAAGGTACTAAAGCAAATTAAATGAAAATTGGAAGAGCTAGAATTTTTTTTACATGACTGAATAGTTTCTTACAGAATAAATACAAAGCTGTTTGAGTGGAAAAAACCCTGATTGCCAAAAGACAGGAAAAAAGCTGTTTTATTTTACATATAAATGAAACAGGGTAAATAACAAACTTGTATTTAAGTCACAGAAA
This sequence comes from Alaudala cheleensis, assembly GCA_013398995.1. NCBI lineage: Eukaryota > Metazoa > Chordata > Aves > Passeriformes > Alaudidae > Alaudala > Alaudala cheleensis. The sequence continues at coordinate 350,665 of VWYE01027325.1, read as the reverse complement.
CAAATTGAAACCTAGTTTAAAAAATGCAACCAAAAAAAAACAACAAAACCATCAAAACCAACTTTTGATCTACATAACCTGTGTCCTGTTCTGTTTGTTACGGTGAAGGATTCTGTATAAAGACACTCTAATATGCATCCAATCAAACTTCCTCTGAAATCAATAAAAAGATTCCTGGTATCATTTGTTTTTGTTTAAGACTAAAGCTTTAGGGTTTTGGCTAAGACTTTATTCAAACCCGTTTAAAGAAGGTTAGAATCTGGTTTACCTTTCTGGTCTTTAGATTACATCTTCTAAAACACTGAGGTGATCTAAAATCGGAAGTGTAAAAATTACATTTCTAAACGACATCAGTGTTTTATCTGTGATACATATTTTACTCTTACCAACATTTTTCCCCTTGAAATTGATTGAGATCTTATTTCTACACTATCTTATAGGTTTTTATTCAAAACCTGTAGCAAATCAGTTACAACATGCTGCTATTTTCCTTGAACCAGTGCATTTGTCTCAGAGCATCTTTGTGACAGTTACATGTTTCGTTTGATCCATAACAGAAGTCTTAGAAACATTCAAGTGTGCAATTTTATTTGTGCAGAGCCAAGGTGTGAGACTGATGCAGAGCTATGTGCTTCTCTTTTACGCTCTTTGCTCTTTTTGTGTTGCTGGTGGTGTCCATCTGTGTTTTTGTGATTATGATTACATTACCAGTGTGCTGTAGTTCTGCAAATTAGTTTCTGCTTTGAAAAGTTAGCAACTGAAAGTTGAGTGATTTAAAAGGAAGAAGAAGGAGGTGGTCCATTATCTCTCAGGCAGAGCAGTTCTTCTGAAGTAAGAAGTATTTCTCTTTTTTTTTTCCAAATTTCCAACATGCCACAAACCTTTTACATAATTTTGATTTGTTGAATTACGCTGATGTGTACCAAGTCATATGACACAAAATACAAGTTAATGTGACAATTCCCAGAGTTTTGAATTACATTTTTTTACTTTTAATCCACTGCCCCAAAGCAAAGGCTGGTCAAAACCACCTTGCTATAGTCTAGATCTGATACACATAAATTTTTTTTGCAAAATTTGCAAAGATTCACTTGTCAACTCTTGCACATTTCTTCATTAGAACTTTATCCCCTTCTCAGACTGCAAGATATTTGCCTTTAATTAAAAAGTTCAAATGGAAGATTTAATCTTCCAATTTTAAAGTTGTACTGCACAAATGATTTTTGCATTCTGCCTCTTAGACCTTTCTGCCCTACTTTGCATTTAGATTCTAGAGTCAGTGAAATTAATCCAGAGCCCCAACATCTCCAAATAACATTTCCTATTGCTATTAAAGCTCTTATTGTTTGTGGGGCAAGTTTTTTATTTCATCTGCACTTTTGAAAGCATCTTCAGTTTCTATCAGGTAATACTTTGAAAGAGATTTTTCTACAATTAATTTAATTATGTCTTAACTGTTATTGAAATGGTAGAGACCAAACTGGGACCAACCTTTGAATACATTTTATTCCAACTTCACAGACAGCCCAAGATGTTTGCCATCTTCCGTATTCCTATGTTTTTTCTATGAAGCAGCTACAGATTTGTCACACTTCTCAGGCAGAAGGCAGTATTTTTCCCTTTTCTGTAATACTATGTATACTTCCCTACGTTGGAAGATACCACTTCCTCCTGAAATAACTTAAATTAAAATTATCTAGAAGATGTCAGTAAAAGTAAACTAAGGAGACTTGAGTTAAACTGATGCATATTTATAAACTGATAATGATGGGAAGAAGTTTATGAGAAAACAGAGGCTAAAGTCTTTTTTAAAGCATGCTGGATGAGAGCAAGTTAAAAGTCTTTTCATAAATGAAGTTCCTCAGACTTGTTCAGATCAGGCATCTGAAATTTCTTTTTCAACCCCCTCGAGCAGGGAAGGTCTAGATTAGATATTAGGAAAAAATTCTTCATTGCAAGAATAGTCAGGCACTGGAACAGACTGCCCCGGGAAGAGGTGTAATCACCACCCTGGAAGTATTCAAAAAACACGTGGTTGTGGCAAGTGCTGGAACTCATTAGTCCCTGAACTCCTTTCAGCCAGTCAGAAGGCTAAATATCAAGGTATTTTCTCCACAGATCTGAATTTTCTACACAATTGAAATATTGGAAAAATCACTAAAAATAAGCCAAAAATAGCCCCCAAAACATTCCCTCTCCTTCTCCCCCACCAAGTCTGGATGCTTCAGTGACCTAATTATTATGTTTGAAATAGAAGGCCAAACATTTCCATTTTTATAAACTATCTTGCTGCTTCTCATATTGTATAATCTTCAAAGCTCTTTGCCTGTGAGATCAAAATGACTAATTTTCACTCCTCAAAAGTTGTAGAGCCTGTAACTTCTTGGGTTTTGACAAAAAAATCACTGTCTAACAATGTGTTTTGACCAACGTAGCAACGGATATAAAGAAGGGAGGCTGGGTGGGGAGATGAATATGGTGACTTATGTTTAGGTTGAGCACTTGGGCCACAAAGCTTGAAGGAATCCAATTTTTCAGTTCACCTCTTCCCATTATTCAATGGTTTTCTAGCTCTGCAATTTCTTTGGGTCATACTCCAGTGAAACTGTGTTAAACTAAAAAATGCAAAGACTAGAACCCAAAACAGGAGTTAGAGAAAAGGTTTATGAAATTAGTCCTGTTCTCAGGCATTGGCTTGGGCTGCACTCCTCTACAGTAGTTTTAGTCTGTAATCTGCAGTGGCATATTAGGTGTTCCTAAAAAATAAATCCCTTTTGGGATATTACTGGACAGTCCCTGCACCTATACGAGCCCTCAGAGTGCACAGCTGCTTCTATAAATTCCCTGATTAGGATTTTTAGTGTGTCATAAGGCCTGATTGTTCTCCAATGAAACCAACGAAAATATTGTCTTGATATCACTGGAGAGATGTCAAGCTCATACACAGCTTCTCCTTCAAGTCCTAGAGAAATTTAATTAAAGGGCAAGTTAGCAGCAAGGGAACTTGAGAAGACAGACTTGATGAGCTTACAGCGGGAGATCAAACAGGTTTGCACCAAGAGCACAATAACTTCTACAAGTAAATTATAATATATTTCCTACTTTCAGCCCTGGGGCAGATGATGGCACCTTTTCGCCTTCCTGGATATGAACTATGCAATCAATGCTCTCTTTTCTTTTAAGAGTAAAACTATTGCATCATAATACCTAGATTTCATATTAATTTCTACTGATTCACCTCATTTTGGTGAGATTTTAAAATCTTACAGAATAAAGTTAGAAATTTTTAATGGCTTTTACGGGATCTAATAAACTCCTTGGTTTTTGTTTTGTTTTGTTTTTTTTAGAAGATTTTTTTTGAATTTCTATATCCCACCTTAGTACAGCAAGGTAAGCCTGCTTCTTAGCCAATCAACTTGCTACATACCAGCCTGTGAATTCAAACAGCAGGAGTAGAAATGCTGTTATAAATATCTAGACAAACTCTTTCTGTGAAGGAGATATTTTCAACACAGATTTAATAAAATGCCTAGTTTGAACTGGGATTTGCAAGGAATGTGCAAATGGCTTGAGCAACCTTCATCTGCACACTATTATGCTTGCTAGGCTTGTAGGTGACTCGACTGCTAGCATATGTCTCTGTGTGTGTGTGTGTGTATGTGTGTGTAGCTTTAAGTGTACGGGGTAATTTAAATTTAGCAGGCAAAGAATTTAAAAATGTAAGTGCTTGTCAACTGGGCTGGCAGAACTGTTCCATTAGCACATCTGGTAGAGCTGCTGCTTTGAGATGTGATGTGGAGATGGATGAGCTCCAGAGTAACCCCACTTCCCACAGGCTGCACAAGCCAGCAGGACTGCCTGCCAAGCCCACTAGGTTCATTAAGCTCAGTAGAACCCTGCAGGAAAAACCAATTTTAAAAATAGCTTTCAAAGGCTCCCTGGGTTTAAAAGTTCTGGATTGTTTTCCGCTGTACTATGCAGAGAAATCTTTGCTTCTAAAGCACAAATTTACATCCCCTGAATAAAGAGAAAGAAAATACCTTCTTGGTCTGTTTGATCTGGCACTTCTGTTGGAAGTAATTTATTTTTCAGCTTTGGTCACAATATCCTTGACAGGCGACTTATGAGTGACCGAAAGGTGGTCACTTTGTTGAAAATATCTCTTACCCTCTGCTGTTCAGAAATGCTTGATTTCCACATCTTAAAATGCCATGCTGGACTTCCAGGTGTATACCTTCTCACCACCCTATATTTGGAGGTGCTGAGAGCTCAGGATTTCATTGTTGTTGATGCTGTGATACTAGAGATGGGAAAGAGGTTATCAGCCTGGTGCCAGGAAAAAAAAAATCTATCTTCAAATTGACAAAATGCGTCATCTAAGATATGCATATCTTTTCTTCTTTCTTACTCTATTATCCACATTGACTACTAAATTCTTCCTGTTCTTCCCTATCTGTAATGAGGTAAATATTTAGACTTAGACTAAGTATGGATGTGATCTTGTTGTGCTGGGTACCCTTTTAGTTTTACTTGCAGCAGGATGCAACTGTGTAAATTTCCCAGCTTCTTCACAGCAAAGCAAAATGTCATTGAACACCTCAGGTAATAAAAGATTAAAACCTTATTAATAGTTCTAGACCTCACTCTCAATGCTACATTGACAATTTGTGCTATAGGAATTGTTCATGCATATCAGACCAATGATGGCTGAAATTTTTTAAATATTCAGGTTTGCTAAAAATCAGTCAATATTATTCCAGTCTGTAAAGTCAATATTTTAACACTGGGATGTTGCTGTTGCTAACTACCCCCCACTAATTTATTTGTTTAAACTACCTTTTGTGATTTCTTTTAAAAGACAGTACTATTTTCTTCTTTGTATTTAAGTTTGCTAAATAGGAAAAAAGTTGAATTAAAAAATCTTATTCATTTTAAGATAAAATTTTCTTCTAACACGTGCTCATAAATGTTACATGATACAAGTTTTTTGTCAACTTCAGTGAAAAGATCTATTTCTGGTCAATGAAACACTAAGTAAGTAAAGGAAATAAAAAATTGAGATTACCTATGACATAACTGTCATATAAAATCATAAAACCAGATAATTGGAGGGGTTTAAAGAAATTTTTTAAAACTCATATTTTACAATATTTAACCTTGTCACGCAACAGAGATCCTTGGGTTTATTGACTTCAGGAGCAGCAAAAAAGAGTTGTTCACCAGAAGTACCAGATACAGGATTTAGAAAATTTGCACACCTGTAAATTTAATTCCTTTTCTCCAAGTTTCTGTGAACAACTGTGAGTAACAAGCCTAGCTCTTTTAGGGAGGGAGGAAGGGAGGAAGGGAGGAAGGGAGGAAGGAAGGAAGGAAGGAAGGAAGGAAGGAAGGAAGGAAGGAAGGAAGGAAGGAAGGAAGGAAGGAAGGAAGGAAGGAAGGAAGGAAGGAAGGAAGGAAGGAAGGAAGGAAGGAAGGAAGGAAGGAAGGAAGGAAGGGAATGAGCTACTTAAAGGCAAGTATAGCTGCATTAAAACCCTTTGATGTAAAAGAAGAAGTCACTCATGAAAAATATGACTCACAGAGTTTGCAACACTACTGGATGGTGCTGAGATGTAATGATGACTCTGGCAGAAGAAAATGTATAGGACAGAACAGAATGGATGTTCAAAGATGTGTGTGGGAAATGAATCATGTGATGCCCATTAGTGTCACTGAAATTTTTGCTGAGAAAGCCCCATGTATTTTTGAAAATGTACTTTTAAATGTTTAATACAACACTTATAAGCAAAATTTATCAGAGGCACAGTGAATCTGTGCTAATTCTCTGTACCTTCTCTGCCCATACACTTTTGTTTGTAGGATTTAAAGCTTCATTATCAGGCCAGATCTTTTGTCTCTTCACACTTGTTTAAGGTTGATAGATTTGTCTGAACTTTGGATACTTTAAAATAGGATTGAATGACAGAACAAGTGTGTGCTAGCAAATATATTGTTTCATCCCTGGGAGCTTCTGCTTAAATATCAAATTTTAAAAGTGTTCCTGTCTCACGAAAGAGTTTGACAGCTGTCAGATCAGACACTGAGAGTGCAAGGAGTGAAATCAAAGCTATCTTCCTGTTCTTTCTCCACAGATTCTGTCTGAATAAATGACTCTACCCAGATATGAAGGTAGTGCATAGAAGAATCTCTTCTTGTAGCACATATTTTTAGTCAAAAAAAAAAAAAAAGGTACTTTCAGAGTTCTCAGTTTTGTGCTATTAACCAAATCCCACATCTTAGCTCAGCATGATGTGAGGGACAATGTCATCTTAGGTATGCAAAAGTCTTCACCAAGCCCCATGAAATCTGGTGCTTACATTTCTGAAATATAAACCCTTCTGGAATCAGCTGGGCTTGTTAAGGATGACATGATTTACTGACATGCTGCACCTCTCAGGATTAAACTCAGTTTATAGGTAAAAAATATTGGATGAGATACATTCCTCTTTATTAATAGGAAAGGAAGTGTTTAAGGAGACTGGAAGTACTAGGAGATGTGTAGCTGGCAAGTTGATGAGTTGAGTTAATGAACTTTCCCTACCTGGAAAGAAAAAGAGAGGGAGGGGGCAAGAACCATGAGGGAGAGGTTCATCTTCCAGATTTGGAGCATGGATCTGAAAAGAGAAAAAGGTATTAGCAAGGATCTCTCATTAAATAGATGAAATCAATATTAGATCACCCTCAAAGGCCAAGGAAGGTGAAAGACTGAAGGTAGAGAGTCCTGTTAAAAGAAATAACACTGTGATTTCTCTGATAGGAATCCTTGGTACTACAGAATTGTTCAAGGCAAGGCTGGATGGGGTTTTGAGAAATCTGTTCATGGGGAAGGTGCCCATGCCAGTGGGGTTGGAACTGGATGGTCTGTTAAGATTCTGTTCAACCCAAACCATTCTATGGTTCTTTGCCTGGAAAAGGATACTGATGACAAGTTTCTTCCTGTGTGACAAGATAAAGCCGTGCCATATGAAAGTACTTCTACTAGTCAAACTGTAGAGCAAATTTTGTTACTCAGGGCCCACTGTGAAATAGCTCAGATGAGAACTAATGATGACCAGATTGATAATTGACACAGTAGGAAGACTTCTGTCAGATGTCCTTGCTGTAAAGGAGAAGGTTGGAGGGATTGAAATCTGACTAGATCTACTTTAATATTCAACAAAAAAAACCCAATTTATTTTCTACCAGCAAGAAGGGCATACAAAAAAAGAAAAAATAAAAAAATACAAAAATGAAAAAGATAGGAGCTGTCCATGCTTTATTTACCCAGGATATTTTATTCTGAAGAGCATGGTGGGTTTAATAATTTTCATTCAACTCTGGCAGAAAGGGTAAATATAAAAAAATTGCAAATAAGTATGAAAGAAATTAATGCTGTATATTGATGATATATGAATATATAGTTAGAAAGTGAATGCAATCACTACCATATGCATAAAAAAATTCTGTTACAGTGAGAAGAAATTTTATTGTTGAACAGAAAATTTGTTTAGTGTTTAAAGTTATAAAATCAGTCTTAAAATCTTGAAAGATCAAGGATACCACATGATATAACCTTTGAGATCCTGGGCTACACCTCACAGGTTGTTGAAAAGACACAGAATTAAAAATTAATAAATGATCTTCATTTTCTTGAGAAAAAAAAAAANTCAGATCTTCAGGCTTATCAGGAATGACATTGCACTGAAATAGTTCAGAAAATACTAGGAGATCACTTGCAGGGAATAGAAAGATTCCTAAAAGAGCAGAACATTGAGCTGGAAAAAAAAAATTCTAGTTATCCCAAATTAGTCCTGTCCTTAGGATTATAGATTAGGAAAGAGAGAGCACAGAAAGATTAACACAAAAAATGCCTGACATGTTTGGCCAAGAAATCCTCGATATCCCTTTCTTTTAGGAAAAAGGAAGCTGGCTTAATATGTTTATGTCAGAAAACAACCCCAAAAAAACAACTAATCCAATAAAAGATGAGCAGAAAATCCAAGCAGTTCTGAGAATTGTTAGAACTCCAATTCAAAGCTATAAAATTAATTGGAATTGTTTCCTGTGTTATCTGAGGAAGATGGTCAAGCAGACCACGGGCTGCCTCACAGGGAATAGCAAAAAAAGTTACAACATCCACAGAGGGTAGGCTGACCTATCCTGATGGCTGACCAAATGTAGACAGTATAAAATTATTTGCTTCAAAAACACATTCTGCAAACACATGATTCAAACGTCCTAACAGAGATGAGAGAACTTCTTTCTTTAATCCCAAGAAACACATCAAGACTCCAGGATATCTTGCCATCAAACACTCGTCCTTTCTGAAATCTTCAACAACATTCCTCTAACTGTTCTTTACAGAAACTCTTTTAGTCTCTTTTTATTCTATCTCAATTATTACAGTAGTTTTTAATATGACAGCAACTTCCATTTAATACGTTAGTCATCAAATCCAGATAATACAGATTAAAGCTAGCATTTTTGTATTGCATTTGTTTTTATATATGTAGACTCAAGATGGCTGTTCAAAATTTTCAATAAGCATCTTTTTCAAAGTCAAAACAACATATGATTGCTTTAAAAAGTGTACAAGTATATTTGTATATATGTACAAATGTTAAAGTTGTAAGGAAAAAAATACTCTATCTGCAGTAAGGTCAGAAGATAAAATAGGTAGATTGTGTAGTGTTGACAACATAAGTGGCAAAATTTGAAGCACATAACTAATGTCTTAAGACCTGACTTAAAGCCATCATATTAAAACTATCTTATCTTAGTAAGAATGCTCGTAAGATTCTATCTATTTAATTTTTTTCCCAGTGCTTGAATGGAGGGTTTATAAAAGGTTTTTCCAGAAACTCAATGAATAGGAAGGTATCAAAAAGATAATATCATATTAAATGTTGATATGAAATATATTTCCAGAGTCAAAAGCATCCAACCTGAATTTTCAGGCTAGGGTCAATAAATTTTTCCTGACAATTTTCAAGGCCAATTTAATGTTCTTACAAGACAGAATAACAATGAATGTCTGTGTTAACATCTAATACAACTCTAAGGATGTCTATTTGTGAGGTGAGATGCTTCCATAAGCTTCAGCAAACTCAAACAGTTGACTTTATTTGTTTATGTAGTAAAGAGTAAGCTCTATTCCCTTCCTTCCTGCCAAACTTGACTACTAATTGCTTTCAGAACATTTACACATTGTCAGAAGTGGTATGAGACTGAAGATGGAGCAATTATTTTCTACAGGTCATTTTCGAGGAAATGCTACTGAGAAATGTCACCCATTGAAGCAGCACGGAAAATATTTTCAGAACCACAGAGACTGCTGAAAAAGCACCTGAAATGCACACGGTCATGTCAAGCCCAGAAGCTCAAAGGCTTTGGATAATATTTTAAAATGAGAAAGAGGCAAATAAAAAACTTTTGGGACTCTCTGAATACACATCTGAGAGACACAGTGACCACATAAAATGCTATTTATAAAAGTAGAATAGTCTCATGAATGAGCTGATCAAACTAAGTTCCGCTAAAGAGCCATTTGCTGGTTAAATTCCATAATTTATTGTGAGCCCATAATCCATTCTTAATCCATCCTGAGACCAATAAAAATGAGTAACAGAACCTGAACAAGAAAGCACCAGTAGGGATTCATAAGCCAAGTGCCTTCAGCCTACAGAACCCACTGCAGTCCTGCAATGGGTTTTTGTGGTCCCCACAACACTCTTGGGGGAAACCATAGGGAGAGATTAGAGCAGATGCTGGGTGATGTAATCCAGAAGAAGAAACAAACTCGCAGGATTAAATGGAAACAAAGTTTCATAACTGCTTTGGAAGAAAAAAATGCTCTCTATCCAAATAAAAATTATGTATCCAAATAGCTTCCCTGTCCTAAGGAAGACAGAAAATCTCTGTCAAGAGAAACCCTCACATAGTCAAAGAATAGAGGTGGTTGCTTTGAACCAATTCTAATATCTTGCATCTTATTTAATTACAACATAAATATTATTATAATTTTAATTCTATTTTAAATATTTAAATATCATTTAAAATAGAATTTCTATTGATAGTTATAAATAAGACCAGGGACTTGTTTATATTATTTTCTAAAAATTTATATAGTATACATCCTATATTTCCATCTGCAAAATAAAAGACCATTTGTGTGCAGCTTGTGCATATGTTTTCAAAGGAAATTTCAGTGCATTATATGAAAAAGAACTCCTGCAGTTCCACAGGTTTCTTACGTTGCCAACAGAGAAAAATGTATTGAAAAGAGTTGTGAATCACAACTCTGTGGTGAATGACATTCAAAACTGGCACCATTTATGAAATGATGACCATAAGTTTCAACACTTTTTTAACCACAGGAATCTGTCTTTTATCACTTTCATAGATGTGTACTATGTCCTTACCATTTATATTTCACAAAGAGAGATTTTTGACTCTAGCAGACTCTTTCTGCTTTTGAAGGAAGATGAGGGTTCAAAATTTCAGACAGTTATGCAAAGCTTAAAATATTCAATCAATTGATATCAAATCTTTATTTTGCTATATTTAAAGAATTTAGTGGAGAATTCATTAGGGAGAAAACTTTGTGATAACATTTCCCATAGCTGAAAATATCCTCTATCTTCTCTTATAACTTAATTTAAAAAAAAATGAAGGGTTCAAAAACAGATGGGTTAAGAAAAGGGGTGGGTAAAGTAAATAATGAAGAGTATTTATGTGTGAAAGTACTATGAATGGAAAACAACAGAATAAGAATTCATGCTTTGTATTTCATGACAGTTTTCACATTACACACATAGAGGTTAGAGGTGAGGGAAAATGCTTTATGTCTAGTAATGCCTTTCTCAGCCAAACAATTTCCAGACTAATTCAGAAATCAGGCTTCAAGTTTCATCGGTATAAATCAATGGTAGGCCTAATTCTCTTATAAAATGCAACTTTAAAAAAAAAGCACAAGTGACTGGAATTGGGATTACTGTATTGTGATGAAATCTTTTTTGTTCTGAACTTATCTGGCAGCAAGCATAAACTTGACTAGGAATTCCACCCTCTTCCTCTGGGGACCACCTGCAGCCTGCATAAAGAGCACTAACAAATAAGTACTGCTCTGGAAAGTCTCAGCCAACAATAGAGAAGTTTTAAAAAATGTTAGGGCTGAAGCATCACAGCATAGCTCTGGAAGAAAATCAGGGGGGTTAGCAGTAATTCTGGCAATTGGACTGGTGCTATGTGTTTTTCTTCTTGCTATTCAAGACTGTAGAAATCTTTCACTCACCCAACCTGACTAAGAAGACCAGTGGTATCCTGACATGTATTAAGGACAGCATTGCCAGAAGGTTTAGGAAGTGAACCTTTCCTTCTGCACCTGGAGCACTGAGTCCAGTTCTGTGTTCCTCAGTGCAAGAGACACAGACATTCTTGATTCTCTACCACATATATAAGAAGATGATTGGATACTAAAGCACTTTATTTATGAGGAAAATCTGAGGGGACTTTTTCTGTTTAGCCTGGAAAATACTGATAGAAGAGGATGGAGGTAAACTGTTCTCAGTGGTGCCAAGCAATGGGACAGAGGCAACAGGCAGAAAATGATGCTGAGGAAGTTCCACCAGAATATGAGGAAAAACTTCTTTACCATGCAGGTGCACTGGAACAGATTGTCCAGAGAGGCTGGGAATTCTCCCTCACTGAAGGTATTCAAAAGCTTCCTGGACAAAGTCCTGAGCACTCTCTGTGGGACTTTGCTTGCATAGCGAGGTTGGACCAGATGACCTCCAGTGGTCCCTCCCAGGCTTACCTGTTCTGTGGTTCTGTGTATTCCCTGAGTGTCATATACACAAATCCCTTTAAAATTAAATGTCAGCTAAAAGGCTGACAGGATACTCAAAGCACTTTGACCTGGGATGGGAATTAAGTAACTGTCTACCAACTTTTTTTAAAGCCTGTCACTAGACTTCATTCAAACTGTTCTATTTCCCAAGGCATTAATGGAGCTGCAGAGGGGTAAATAAACATAAAAGAGACAAGAGCTGGTTCGCTTCATTATAAAATATGGCACAGCCTGGCAGAATAATGAATATGTTATTTTTTCATCAAGAACAACCAAATGTACCTGATTTAAAGGGGATGGAGGGGAATAGTGGAAGAAACAGCTTTTTATAATATTAAGCCCATGAGAGCTTTTCCTTGTAAAAGTAATTTCTTCATTAAAACTGTAATTGAAATGGGACGTGCTGTTCAACAAGTTCAGTGTTTTATATATGCCATAGAAATCCCACAACGTGTCTCAAAATGAAAATCGTATTAATCACTGACGTCCTAATCCTCCTGATATAAGATCTATATTCAGGGATATGTTCTCTTCTGAAACACCAGAATCAATTCTGAAAATGAGATTTTAGATTAGCTCTTTAGATAGTCTACTCATAGGCTCATCCATATGAAATTTGTTATGTGCTTTCACAGCATCTGGGGATAAAAAGCTTCTCACAGTGCCTGCATTTGTCATACATGGTTAGAAACCTAAGGTACCATTCATACACTTCACTTTGTAGTTCTTCTGAAAACATCAATCACAATCTGCCACCCTTTCCTACAGCGATTGGACAAGCCACTGTTCTGAACACAGCATAAACCTCAAGGTCATTTTTCCCTAATTATTTTGGTCTGCTCCAGAAACTTCATAAAAAGTTCATAAAAAAGCTTCTGAAAAAGACAGGTTTTTAAAAAGAGACATTTTACTATCTGACATCTTTACTTTCTATGCATTGCTCTTTATTTGTTCTTTTGACTGCATTTTACAGCAAGGTGCAGTTTCCAGTAATAAATCTGCTTTAGAATTCCATCAAAACTACCATGTATATGTGTTTCACTATAAGCAGTAAAGGTACTACCAGAGCCTATCTTATTTTCTAATTCCATTTTCTTTCAGTCCACATTCTTTTGAAAGGAATTTTTAATACAGTTTCTCCTCACAGTTCACAGGGACAATACAAGTACTAAGAATGTGTAATGTGTGAAAGGGTCTTTCACTTGGTAATCTACAATGCTGGGGGAACATTTCAAATACATGCAAGAGATAGTCAAACCAATGAACATGGTTTCTTTTTAAAGGAACAAGTTAGTCTAGTAAAATAAAAATCTTTCAATCCATAAAAAGCCATCAGGTATACTTTATTGGACAGAAAATCCATAGCATTCCAAACTTCTTAGTCATGTCTTAAGGTCAAAAGAACTCTATCCAAGTTTTACAAAGCAGAAATAGGTATAATGGCATTTCTGTTGTTTTCATATTTCTTTTGAAAGTAAATTCTTCTGCACTCCACAGACAAAGCAGAAATGTGAATAATAAGATGCAAATGTTCTTCCAAGATGTTTTAGCACCTTCAGTATGGCATTTACAAAATCTGTATTGTCCTTATCATTTTCTTTAGAGCCTTGCAAAAAATACAAAGTTCCATGCTTTCCACAAATGTGGAAAACTAATCAAACACAAAACTACACTGTGTCCTGTATGGTTCCCATCTTGTTTGCAGTTTAAAGGATCAACTTGAACAAATATCAGCCCCAGTTTGGCAGGATTTAGAAGCTAACTCTCTCGTGCACCTTTTTGGAAACCCAAAAGTGTGTGGATTTACAGATATTACAGGTAAACTGCCAACATCTGGGGATAAAGAGATTTTTTATTTGTTAAATATAATAGACACTATATACAAATATAGTCTTTACATCCCTCCAGAGACACAAATTATAAAAAATTTACTTATTCCATAAAACTGTGTTTTTTTCTAATAAATTGCTAAGTAATTTTTATACTTTTTATTCTTCATCTGCCTCCAGTTTATTATAAAAGTATAATTTATTATTATGAGGTCTTTAACTGAATGCAATGAATCCTTGAACTGAAGATAGAATTGGAACCTCAGACGTTAAAAATACCCAAAAACGTTTTGTATCAAAACAAACAAAAAAAAACCCAAACCAAAATTCTACTAGCAAATTTAATTTTATTTCTTTTTTTTTCTCTATTGAAAATTATAGTTACATTCCTCCATTTTAAATGTTTCTCAGAAACAGTGGCTAGAAATTTTCAGGAGATCTATTTGTTTGCATAACAGGCAGTACAGGCTAAATAAAATGTCTCATTCATATTCCTAGAATTAAAAAATCTTTTCTTTTGTGTTTGCACAGTCCTGTAGTATTATTTCTGTGTGGTCTCTCTGAAATGAGAACCAAAAGACACACGGGACCAAAAAAGAAAAAAAAAATAGATCTCCTGGTCTCCAGAGTGATTTCAGAGAAGCATGGTGGATATTTAAAGTGAAAAACTTTTATACCAGCAAAAAGCCTTTTTTTGTCCCGTGCTGTCAATTTAAAGAACAATACAGCAATGTTAGTTGATTCTAGGCCACAAAATCCGAGATAACAGTCCATGAAACTGTGAATTTCCTTCTCCCCACATACCTAAATAAACTTATCCTGAATTTCTGAGAATTTATGCTCTGTTTTTCTACCTTCCTTTTCCATTTCTATCACCATGAATACTTAGCACCTCCGCTGCAGGGTGTCACAGGGTATAGGAGCAGAAGATAGGCATAGCAAAGCAGAAGAGAACTGAGTTAAAGAGAAAACTAGAGCTTTAATGAGGAACTAGCAATCCATCTTGCTTCACAAAACACAGCCAGGGGTAGATATTTTTCTCTTGGAATTACATATGTATGTGTCTGAAATAACTCATTTGAAACCTGCTCCCCCTGAACGAATCATAATTGGAAAAGGGCATTGTTCAGTCTGCTGCCACACAAAACACCTCAACAGAATCCCTCTTAATTCAGGCTGCCTTTGCCACGTCTTGCTCTGCATTTCTGTTTTGTCTGTGGAAGAGTCTTCCTAAAAGAAACTCATTCAAGCACATACTTAAGTTTTCACACCCTCTTAAACCATAATGGGAAAGCTTAAAATTAAGCTCTAAAGGTCAGATTTCCAAAGGAATCAATACAAGTTAGGCATCTCACCTTATTAAACATTATTTGAAAATTCCATCTGTGCATTTTGGCTGCTAATTTTTTATCTGTGAGGATCTAGACCTAATTACTTTCATGCTCATGGATGACCTCAAAAAGTCTAGTGGTTAATTGTTTTCCTGATTTAGGGCATGAGTATGGTGACCCCTACATGATACTGAAACATTCTAGCAGCATTAAGGACACTTTTGTGGATTTATGATGCTTAAAACGTAAATGTCAAATCTATTACAGAGATCTAGGGGCTACAAAGAGGGTAAACAGCCATAGTTCCTTCAGTTGTGGTAGAAACGCATTGATTTTCATGAACTGAAGGTCTGATTCAAATCCTTTAAAGCTGAATTAGTTATTATTGTATTTGCAAGCTGTGAGAATGTCACACAACTGGCTTT
This sequence comes from Alaudala cheleensis, assembly GCA_013398995.1. Classification (NCBI taxonomy): domain Eukaryota; kingdom Metazoa; phylum Chordata; class Aves; order Passeriformes; family Alaudidae; genus Alaudala; species Alaudala cheleensis. The sequence goes on along the minus strand of VWYE01027325.1, from coordinate 335,214 downwards.
ACCATTGCAGAACATCTCGACATTTAGCTTTTGCCAGAAGTGTTGCTATTAAAAATATGCATGCATGGTAGACCTGCTTCCCTGATGATTGGCTCATGTGAAATAAGACATTCTGAAGGCAGGAAAAGGAACATGAGGGACATCAACAATCATTTCACAAGGAAGAGAAACAATTGAGGTAAAATAGTCTCCAATCAAACGTTTTAAAAGTATTTATTATTATGAGTTGTGGAGAGGGAATACTAATTCAACTCACTACAATTTAGCTGTTACAATTACTGCACAAGAAATGTTGTGCGATGGCTTTGCACAGATATGCAAATGCAAAGAGATTCTCCAGGCTTGTTGTATGAAGCTCTGAATTCTGTTGGAAGTGGTTGGTTTGTGACAATGTCCTCTCCTCACTCTCTCCCCCCTTGGGAAGAAGCAGTCTGGGTTTCCACAGTGCTTATGCATCTGCACAGCTTTAGTGGAACCTGATTCCTCATGAGTGTGTGAGGAGCTGAGAGGATCCAGTAACCTGGATGATGTAGGGAGATGAGCACTGTGTGAAGTCAGTAGGTATTTTTTTTTAAAAAAAGGTATGTTATCCTACCTGGTATAAATAAATGCACATCCCTGGGAACCCAGGAAGTACATGTTACCACCAAAAGTCTTTGAACTGATCACTATGTGAAAAAAAAAAAAAAAAAAAGAGGGGAGCACTTGCCAACTGAAGCTGTTGAAATATAACATCAGGTGATTGAATCCCTAAAGGATGTACAGCTCTTAGTTTTATACCACCTTATCCACATCCTCAGAAAATTAAGAGATCATGGAAGCAGAGGCAGCCTCTCAGTCATACAGCCTCTCCTGGAAGAGACCTTTCCTAGTGGTATGGAATCAGCCCTCAAAAATCACCCCCATCCCTAGGCTGTCTCTGGAGAACACCTACAGTAAATTGTTCATCACTGCATGCTTATCCAACACATCATTTGCTCCGCTTGGTTCAAAGGCAGTCAATGCCATCCTTAGAGGGGGAGTGAGTGCACAGGTGAGGCCTTTAGCACTCTGCCCCTCCCCTACCTCACAAAGTCATACAGGACCACTCAGGGTAGTTACCTTGAGAAGAAATGTTAACTTTTCTTAACAATCTGTTCTATAATAAGTCTTTTACATCACAAATCTACAAAAATTTAACCAATAATAACCTTTATTTTTCTCTTCTTGCTAAAACAACGGTGACTGCACAACTGAGCACTTCTCTACGGGGTTACAATTTTAATTTTGAGAAACTGTGTGACAATTAATGACAATAAAAAGAAAAAAACACTAGCAGATTTGTATAATTATGAACAAATAATATCAGAAAACCTTTAAAGAATCAGTAATGCAGCCAAATAGGCTGAAGGAAATATTTACACATCAAAAAGAATTATCTTAGTGTTCAAGATACTCCCCAGAGTATAAAAGAAACAAATGTAAATTCCCCTCTAACATACTCTGGTTAAGATAATAGAAGAGTAATCAAGAACATGAACCTTGTTGGGTGAATTGGTATGATGCAAATACAAAATTGATCACATGAAATCATGAGGTAGAGCATGTGAAAATTCTCAGCAGCTTCTGCTTTCTGTTTACAAACTTCTAACAGCTTAGTCACTTCTCCAGCTCTTTCAGAATTAAAATTTTTTGAAATATCAGCTTTTCCATTTCAAAGATGTTGCCACAAAAAACTTCAAACCATGACTTACAAACCAGAAGGGTTCTCTAAATATATTAAATATGAGAGAACCAGAGACTTCTATAGGCTTCTTTTTCCAAGAAGAGGAAAGAAGAGATAATTTTTTTCATTACGATTCTTTGCAATTAGAAGGGCTGCCTAAAGTTGGCAAAACAGTGACGGAAGTATGCCCAGTATTGCAGGACTTAATGGAAGTACTCATACCTCTTGCTACTCTTTCCCTAGAAAATTGTATGAATGAGAGCAGAAGAAACAAGTTTTGGGCAGCTGAGTCACTCCACTCTCCATGCTAGACTGATCCCATAGCTCACTCTAAGCCTTTATGTTCTCTTTTTTTAAAAAGATTGTTCAACAGGTTCATTAAAACTCTTTGCTTCTAGAGAATGCTCTCATTGGCTTGCAAGAAGCTAAGGATTCACATGAAAAATATTCACAAAAAGCATTTTGATCTGAATGCTGAACATGCCTAAAGTTATTCCAGGTATTAATATTTTAGATTCTTTAACCAAAGTCACTCTTAATTAATTAGTTCCCTGACAAGGCTTTTGATGATCAGATAATGGTGGTATGTCTGGTCCCAACTGATGCAGTAAGACAATGTTAGTCTCCAGTATGAGGGTCTGGAGTTTTGGAGGGTTTCTTTCCCTATTTCTCTTCCTCAGTGTGCAGCCAAGTGATTGATAGAACATCCTGAGCTGCTAAAAGAATGCATTTTCCTGGGTCACCTAAGCAACATCACTATTAGCATAATGGGGCCAGCCCAGTGCTTTGGTGTAAAAATGAGTCATGTTTCATTTTGAAAACATGCAAGAAAAGTACTAATAATGCCTTGAAGAAACACGTAATGTGATCTTTATGAATCACACCTAGCAACTTATTGTGAGTTTGTAGCAGATGGATTTCTGATTGGATTTCAGCTAATTTAGGAACCTCTCCACACTAAGAGATGTCCATTTAAAGCCTGATGAAATATACATGGGATTATCAAGTGCCAGGTGATACCAACAGCACTTGTAATTTGTCAAGTATTTCAGATGACCCAGAAGCAAGACCTTTACAGCAAGTACCTTCTTTCTGCTTAAGAAATTTTGCACTACTTTTCTGTTTTACCAGCTTCCCTGCTGGTTGCACTCTTAATCAGAGATAAATTCCTAAAATGTTACCACTGATGTGTCTGCTGTACTCCCCACAGAAGGATAAAATCTTTTCAATAAAGGGATTCAGTACAGATTACAGATGGATAGATAAGCAACACCATCCTTATTCCAAGAAAAATTGATGCAGCATGAAAAAAATCAAATAAGTCATCTATTTCAAGTTGTTGGTGTCCTTTCAAAGCAAAAGACCAAACTGGCTTAACAGCATTTAAAAATTACTTGCATGCCCCCAGGGTTTCCACATGGCATTTGCAAGAGCATTTACCAGTTTCCTAATTGTAGCAAATTTAGTGGTTTGGTTTTTTTGTGTTTTTTTAGTCCTCTTGCCTCACACTATAAAAAACTTTCTATTTTTAACTCCGGATAATTTCTCTTCTAGTCTGTTTTTTCATTTGCACTCCTATTTTAATCTATTACTCTCATACTTTCTAAATTACTGTTAAATCCCAATATGCAATTCACATACTTCTAAGTAAATTACTTGCCTTAAAAATACAGATTTCCCTTGGTGCTTCAGCACAGGAGCATCTCAAATACATAAAGATGACAAAGAACTCCAGTGCCCAAATTACCAGACTACAGGTGATATGCACAGCATTTAAAGCCTTGAATTTGTAGTTATATTTTATTTTGAATAGAGGAATAAAAACTGGCTGGCATCATCAAGCCTGAGAGTTATTGTGAGCATGAAGTGAGTTTTGAAACCTCAAGATAGAGGGTTTCCACAATTCCATTAAACTAGGGAATTGAGTCAAAGATGTTCCCATTACTACTGCACTGATACAACAAAATGAAATATGGAGCTATTTTCACATATCTCTGCCATGATGAATGACAATATAAACGCAGATGTACCTAGAAAAACAGAACGTGTTGGAGTTATATGCTGGATAGAAGTTATGGGAAAACTGTGATTCTTTTAGATAAGAAGTTTATAAAATAAGGAAGGGGAAAATAATTATTCACCAGAATGTTCTTAATAAATTCCAAGGGATAGTAGATTGAAGCTGAAGATGTGTACAGCTCTACAAAGACTCATAGTACAGATAAAGAGGTCTGGGTGAAATTGCAGTAAGTCATTGACTTAACCATTTCATTGCCCAACTGGAATTGCTTAAGCATTCTCAATATACCAAAGAATGCCCTATTAAAACTTAGGCATTACATTTATTCAGGGGACTGGTTATGCAAATGAATGTTGATTGGTTTAAGAACAGAAAAAATTGCACAAAAGCTCAAGTTAATTTAATATTAAACATGAAAAATTGAGCTCTCTAAGGGAAATGAGCTTTTAAAGAAAGAGATTTCTCCTCAGGCATTAGCTTGGCCATATTGCAAGCAATATCACATTAAGATTGCATTTATGATATTAAAAAAAACTAAAGCAATTTGAATTTAATTTGAAACATAAGAAATAAAGCCCGTCACATTATTATTCATTGATTCATTGATTTTAATGCCTGAAGAAAAAATTCTGATAGCTTGTACTAACATTACAGGACACAGAACTGTGCACAATAATTTCTGCATCAAGTTTGCAATTTATAATAGAGCATTATAGGTATTATTTTGTATAAATCTTTTTTTTTTTATGTGTTCAAAAAGGACAGCTAAAAATCTCAAAGGATGAAGGTATATTCCAAATTGTAAATGTGATCCTATTATTATTATTCAAGAAGTGCTCAGATGCCTGGGCTGAACTCATATCTTGACTGTGGTCAGCACAGTGCAAACATGCTACAGAAAACCAATTTCTTTTTCAAAGGGAAGATTGGTATCCAGTGACAGACAAAATAGAGGCATATGATTTAGCTGAAGGTCAGAGGCAGAACTTGAGACCTGCTCCTGTGTCCTAGCTACAGAATTACACTGCAGTGAAGCAGAGTCATCTTCTCTCAAATGTTACCCATGTTTTCTTCAATAAAGAAAATATCAAAAATCTACAGATTATGGGCATTCTGAAATGGCAGGCTGGACACAGGCTAGCCTTAGAGGTACACTCATGAGAGGCCCAGCCTCTTAACACTGCTTGGTGAACTCTGTTCCAATGCTGACAGAGAAGTGTGGTGTGGCACATTTTGTGCCATCATCAGATTTGTGGTTGTATCAATTACTATTGCAGGAGTAGCTAACAATTTGGCTATACTGGTTTTCTTGTCCTCGGTGCTGGTGCTCAGCCTATTTCACCCTATCTTTCAACAAGATGTTCAAAATCTTGAATATCATACATCCACTTCATGAATCAGTCACCCTGAACCAGCCTACAACAATTGGCTCAACAAGAAATAGTTCAGCCTAAATTGTACTTTTATAACAAAAAAGTCATTAATAAGTCATTATATACACTGAGCAAGAAATAAAGGGAGTGAAGAATAATCACATTTGTTTCAATTATTCATATTTGTATGACATGAAAAGATTGTGCACTGCTGAAACATAACAAAGCCTGACAAAAGGCAGCCTAGTGCACAGGCAGCAGCTTTCCAATCAGGAGAGTACATCCAGGTCTCCCTGTTGGCTACAGACACAAGCTATGTCAGTTTTGTTTCTGTGCATCTGTGACAACTGCCACTGTGCACAGTGTGTGTGCACCTATGTGGTTCCCCCTAGAGAGGGACAAATGAGTGCATGGACAAGGGATAGTGGCTTAAAACTGGAAAGGAGCAGATCTAGATCAGGTATTAGGAAGGAATTCTTTATTGTGAGTGTGGTGAGATGCTGAAATAGACTGTCCAGAGAAGGTGTGGACTCCCCATCCCTGAAAGTGTTCAAGGGCTGGCTGGGTGGAGCCCTGAGCAGCTCGGAGGTGTTCCTGTGCATGGTGGGAAGTTGGAATTAAAGGAACCTTTAAGGTTCCTTCCAACCCAAACCATTCTATCATTCTGTGAAAAGTGAGCAAAAGAATGTTTAAATTGCAACAGAAATCTGTATTGTGACATTTCTAAGCACATTAAAAATTATTGTAATGGGGTAAAATAATTATTTTAATGATGACTTAATAATCACAGAAAAATGCAGAATGAACTTTTTATATTTCAAACTAATAGATATGTGACCATCACAGAGTACAATTATTTAATAGGTCACAGTGAATTATTTTTTTTCTTATTATATCATAAGAAAAGAGTACATCAGGTAATACATATTATTACCTAATATAGACTCAATGAATGTTTAAAGCATATAAAAATTAATTTTAAGGGCCTAGAGGATAGTAAGTAAAGGACTTTACAGAAATTGTGTATTTTGTCAAAAATAGTCTGCAGAAATAGAATAAACAATTTAAGTCAGCTAATGTGATTTTTAATTTAGGAAATTCGGGGTTGAAGACACTTCATGTAGTGTATTTGTGCACGTCTGTCTATGCTTACAAGCTCTGTGCATGTATCTGTGTGTTTGAGTGTGGGCACACTTTCAGATGTGTGATTTGGGTTTTCTTCTTAGTATTCAACCCATATCTGCGAAGAGTGATCAATTCAGATACAAGAAGTTTGGTTTATCTATCATACTTACACAAAACTTGCTAATTTCTTCAATTATAACATGATGAAATTCTGAGCCTGGAACTTCCATAGCATCTCAATTCAGATAGAAAATAGGTGTTCAATATTGGGCTAAAGGTGAGGCTCTGAAATCAGTAGGCCTAAGGCTTCATTACTTGTATTCAGTTTCTACCTCAGACTGGTATTTTACAGCAGCTAATATCTGAGATGATTGAATTGAGAAGCAATTCTCCTTTAACACATAATTCAGGTGGGATTTTATACTCATCCATTTTTAACAAACGGAAACCAATTACTGAGTGCATTATTATTTTGTAAAGCACAGCATGTATTAGGAGAAAAACTAAACAGATTTACAATGCTTCAGATGGGAAAAAATATGACTACTGGTGAGGGATTTCAAAACTTTCCCATTACTTTCTTTTATAGTCCAGTTAAACTCAGTGGAAAGAAATGAACTGATCTTTATGGTAACTGACTATGAACAGCATATGTTCATTAACTCTTTAGAGTATTGGCAGGTTTTAATTTGTTTATTTCTTCAAATTAAATATTAAAAAAATTTCTATCCTCTACCTCTCTGTGTCTTGCTATGGCACAGTGAATATAATGAAAACTGAGTTTGTGTGGTCTCTTGCTTTCCCCGTCTTTGGAGAGTGAATACATTTTGATCAGTGACAGCAGGTGCAGTGGAAGTGGGATGGGTTTTGAGGAAATGTAAATCAGGTGCAAAACAACTTAAATCAATAAAGCTATGCCAATTTATACCAGCTGAAAAGCACTATTGTATTTTTAAATTATTACAAAGGAATCAATGGTAATTTCTGAAAAATGGATAAACAATAATTACACTATGCTCAGATTTTAATTAATGTAAAAACCTGGCTTTCAGATTAATTTAATTAATGTTTTCCTTTGATATTGTAGTGTTTTGGCATATACTAACTGTTTTCCTGTTAGTTCTTATGCAAGGTTACCAGGCAAGCTACAAGAGAACCTCAGAATGCAATGATTCAAAAGTACATATATACATATAGGACAATTTTTCAATAATTTCTATTGTATAGTGAAAATGTAATTTTCTGGCATTTAGAGTAATGAATAGAATTATAGCACTGCTAAGACTGGAAAAGACCTCCAAGATCATTGAGTCCAATTACTTAAATTGCTCTCTAGAGTACAAAGCCAAAGTTTGCTGATATGACAAAGCAGGAAAGAATATGAAAACAATGATACAGGAAGGTTTGAGTACATAATCCCCATAATTTACATTATAATTATGTTGACATCTTATTCCCCATTAATAAAAACCAGAATAATTTATTTTATTGAAATGCTATCTCTAAAACTGTAAATGTATTACCAAAGAAAATGGATCTTCCTTTTAATTCTAGTTTTTGAGACTGAATTATCTTCCAGGTAACCACAACTCCTTTAACAACAGTGACCTTCTTTTTGTATCACAATAAAACAGTAACACTTTTCATAATGAACAGTTCATTTTGCATAAGTTGTTCATTATGAAAGTGAGGAAAACATATTACTGAGAAAGTGAGAACATAAAATACTTGTTAAATGTAAAACCTTACAAATTTTCTTTTGGGAAAGTATATAAAGGAATGTCAGAATGTTGGATTCTTAGCTGTGGGCAAAACAAGTAGCTCATTCTGTTTTAAGAGTGGTTGCATACACTGCATAGACAATCAATTATAATTGGCATTTGGTTAGGAGTTTCCACTGAGTAGAAGATAAGCACTTTCTATTGTCAGTTGCTGATCAATTCTTTCTGTGAATCTAACTCAAAGATTGCATTTTTGTTCTAACTTCCTTCTAGATGCAAGCAGTTTACTAAAATTAAAATGAAGAAGCAATCCTAGTTATTGTCCCCTATTATTAATTCAATGGAGTTTTTTAGTTTACTTCCATGTCAGTGGCTGTGCTCTCAATGGTGTGACAAAAGTGTAGACTTTTACAATTTCTGAAAGTATATAAAAACTTTCAGAATTTGACTGTGTAATGACACAACACAGCCTATGAAATGACAAAAAATCAAGATTTTCCCAGCTATGTTTCAGATCAGTAGTGTCAGCAAGAACGAGCAACATAGAGGAAAATATTCAAACTTAAATGTCAACGAAGTAATGCTGGTCACTGCTGTAACTTTCTGTGAGGGATTTTGGTGCCTGCATTTAGACATTCTGTTTTGAAAAGGTTGTCTTTAACCTCCAGCTATTGTAAATTCACCTTTCATCCGAGTTTTCCTTCACAGAAGTAAATAAGAATGTTTCCATTGATAGAAGGACATTAAGAGCAGTCTGTGTATAAGACACATTTCATAACAACTTTCTATTTTTGACTATTTTTTCCAATTAAAAATAATATTATAATAGGAAAAGTAACATTTTTCTGCCCTTCTTTGCAAGATATGTACTGACAGAGAAATCCAAAATAAATATTATAGATCTATTAATAATAAAGATTTGTTGTTTTGAACTTGATTGTGGTCAATGAACTTCATCAACCTGTGTCTTAAAACAAATGGCAAGTTTTATCCATATTGTTTTGGTGTGTATCCTGATAGAACACAGTTCCAGCTGGTTTCTTCCAGCTTGCAGAACTTACTTCTTTTTTTTGGTTTTTTTGGTTTTTTTTACTACAGAATATTATGGTAAATCTGCTATTAATCTTTTGTATGCCTACTCAAGATTAATTTTGCTCCTTTTTCTACCATAAGATTAACTTTCCTTCTTGTGTTATATTCTCAATATCATGCACAAAACTGCAGAGGAAGCCTTAGCACATCTTTGCAAGGATGCAGGATGCTTGTTGTGTTGGAAACTCTAACAGGTTACATCACAGATTTCCATTTGTCTGTTTCACCTTTGGAACATATGGACTGCTTTGCTTCAACATATTGTAATGAAGAACTTCAACCCTAAAAAACCAAAATTTTAGCATAAAAATATTTGTTGATACAGAACTAGTATAATAAATTATAATGATAGAAAAATCATGTTCTTGAAGAACATAAAGATCAATATTTTCAGTCTGTTTTTTACAGAAAAATCACATATGCTCCACCATTACCCCCTCCAGTTACAAAATAGCATTTTTCATTAAGCTTACTCTAAAGATTGCAATCCTTTTTCAAGCTTTTTCAATCCTTTCCCATAACAACCAACTAACAAAATGGATTTTTAAAGAAAAACAGAACAAATTATACTTTTCTACAAATCACAGGTTTTTGTCATCAAAAGACAGCAGCAGTTGCATCCCACAAGTGGATGCTATAGCAGGACTGGAATGTGAATGTGCTCCAGTGAACAACAGAAAAGAAAGGAACTTTTTCTTAGAACAGTTTGTTAGCTGCCATTCCCTTCCAAAAAAAAAGCAGACCTGTGCTGGAAAGCAACACAGCTGCATTAGAAAGGACTTTATTGTGTTATTGAGAGCAGAGTAGAAGATTAAAATCACCTCTCTCAACCCTCTGGCCACACTTTGGATGCTGCTCAAGATACAGTAGGCTTTCTGGGCCACCAGCACACATTTCTGGCTCACATCAAGCTTCTTATCAACCAACAGCCTCAAGTCTTTTGCCTCAGGGCTGCTCTCATCAGCACACTAAAGTCCTTTCTGCTACTCACAAGCAGTAACATTCCTAGCTGCTTTATATGCCTTCCCGAATAAGAGGTCTAAGGGAATAGATTCTCAGCATCAGCAACACTAGTGAGGACAGAAAGCTGTTTGATACTGCCAGAAAGTGGTGAGCCTGAGTTTGAGATAGAAGTTTTTGTAGCACTAAGTTAATTGGAGGTAGTAAGTAAAGATTGCTGCATGATTAAAATATTCAGTGAATGCATCTATTTTTAGCCCAGGACTTAGGCTGTGACTAGCATGGTAAATTAAACATAGCTGGGATCATTTTCTGGCACTGAAGACAGCTGGATATAGAATGACCTCTGTCTATACTATTAAATTCTCTTTTCCTTACTGTTTTCCAGCCATGCTCAGGATTTCTGTGGAAAGTGTTAGCTGGTCCAAAACAGAGCCATACAATGGATTTTTCCAACAGTTAAACAACATAAACAATCAAGTTCTAATGTCCAAGAACTATTCATTTTCTTAGTACTTTAGCATATTTATTTTATTTTATTGTATATATTTACCATAAAGGGACAAATTCCTCTTCTATTCCTGCTCGGCATAGGAGCTGAGAACATGAACTAACAATTATAGGAGGTTTTGTGTAAGTCAGGAAGCCAACTAGGTTTGTTTCTCCAGTTTTTTTGCAAAGGTGGCAAAGAAATGGCAACAGAAACATAGGGATTTAGCCTCTTTCTTTCAGGCACAAAAGAAAATAATGACACACAAAACTTAGGCCAGACCAAAAGTTGATATGGCTCAGTATCCTTCCTGTAACAGTGACTAACAGCTGACATCTGTGGAATGGCATTAGAAGAAAATAATGATGGTTATTTCTGGAATATGTTTTCATATTCTGCTACAAAAAAGAAATAAAACAAAACAAAAATCCAGATACAGCATGGGAAGTAAAAAGTTTGCTACTTGAATACTAAATAAAGGTTTATTTTTCTTAATGAATGCTGTACATTACGCCCCCATTTGAAATGTCCTAGGCTATGGAAGAGCTAAGACCCTCTCATATAGAAATTATATATGTTTCCCAGATTCTCCAAAGCATTCTCCTGTGATGTGCTTTGTCTCTTTCTAAGCTACGTGCTCACCAGTTGATTGGTGCATGCTGAGCCAGCCTTGCAGGGACAGATGTGTTCTCTGTCAATGAGAATATGAATTTCTTCTTTTCAATGCCAGTTTTTACTGATCTGGCAATTTGCTTGACACCTCTCTTAAATTACATTGGGATTTAACCCTAAATTCAAAAGGTCTTTGGAAAAGATTGACTGGCAGAGGAACAGATGGACTGCAATTCAGACAAAAAGTATCATCTCCAAAAACGTTAATTGAACATTACCAGCTAGATATAGTCATAATCATTTTCCTTTATATACACATATCCAGAAATAATTTTTATAGGTGCTACTATTTGCATAGAATTCATTAGGATGATGTACTAAATGAAGATTCTTCAAAGCTTTAAAAACAATATATGTGACTTCAAGCTAATAAATAATCCATTTAACAAAAAACTAAAACAGAGAAACAGCCATTATTTCCTCTGTGTATGACATCAACAAAAGGTTGAAAACAGAGTTAATAGGCTGCCATGTTTGGTATTTTGGGAGACAGCAATAGGGTCACATATGTCCTGCCAAGCAAGTTTTCCTGCAGTTACAATTGATATACCTAGCAGTCTCGTGAAAAGAAAGCAACTGTCATCCCCCTGATACCTGCTTCAGTATTGCTGAAGTGAATGGGAAGACTCCTAGTATCTTCAAAATTATCTGAATTTTGGCACATTTTCCAAGCTGTTGTTTCCCATCAAATAATATAGTTCTAGGATCAAACTAGCTTTTACTTCTGCTCAGGAGTTACCCTTCCAAGTCCTGATTGCTCTTTAATTAAGTGGGTTTCCTGGCCTTGTCCTTCCAGGTGTGTCAATGAGACCAGGAAAGAAATTCCTGGTGGAAATTCTCCTCCCCCATACTTCCTTGGAAAGGAATGCAGGGGCTGGGAGGTTACTGGGATGACCAGAGAATAAGGACTAGCACATGCATTGCAGAAAGCAGCGAATTGCTGCCAGCTGCTATAGACACAGTCCAGGGATGCACTTACATCATGCTTATTCTTAGAGGCATAGGCTGGACCTTTGCACTGAGAAAAACTTCAAATCATCTATTCATTAAAAATACCATTCATATTATCTCTTTATTGTTTTTCTGACCAATTTTACACATATATGCAGCTAATGTATTAGAATATTGAGTTCTTAATGACTGCAACACAGCTGCCTAACTTAAATATATATCCAGTTGACAGCTGCATTTACTATTTTATTTCTAAAGCCAAAAAGTATCCACAATACATAATGCATAATCTGCATATTCAAAACTAATAGGCCATCATATTTTTCCCAGCTAATAAAAGAGTGCTATGATGTCTATACATTTACCATGCAAAAATGGAGAAACTTCAACTCCAATATTGACTTAGTCATAGTTCATTCATTAGGAAGCTTTCTCAGGCTTAATCTTTTCCAGCTTGCAGTTCCAGAGGGCTGAACACCTTAATTTAGTCAACCCCATGAATTCTGGGGAAGTGGAACTACACTTAAGAGAAGGAACCATTCATACTTAAATGGGAAAACACTGTAAGAGACCATTAATTATGTATTCCTTCAAAGGCGTACATCTATAGTATAATTACAAAACACAAGACATTAAAAGACAAGACATTGTAAAGACAAATACATGAGACTTTTTCAGGAATGTTTTGTGCACTTTGAACATTTTACATTAGCTGCACAATGATTTTTCCATCCTGATAAACTCTCTTTAATAGACTGCAAAATTCCCACCTCATTTACTTATCTTCTCAACTGAGCTGAAGAAGAAAAATAATTTAAAGGCCAGTAAACTTTGAAAATATACTTTATTGAATTTATTACCATTTTAAATATAAAGAAATTATGTCAGTATGTGTCCTGGCTAGATTGCTAATCAACTTAAGAGCGTGCATATAGGTGCAGACAGAACTTTGCCTGTCAGGGGTGTTATCACAAGGACACTAGACTACCTCTCTTTTGGCCCTCTTGGAAATAAATTATCAGAACCAGGTACCACTACTTTATTGCTCAGTGTGTCCTGAGAAGCAGATGCAGTAAATTCTGCTCCTGTGACCTTTTCAGTATTCTGTGTTTTGACTGAGTGTCCACTCTAGTCACAGGTTGCTGAGGTCACAACCAGAAGAAGATAGGAATGGCAAGCGAATCAAATTGCAGAATACTAAAAAGGTCAGAGTAGTACCATTTATATTACCCTTCACAGAACAGATGAGGCAGAAAAAGTTGTACCTCTGTCTCACAAAAAAATTATGATTCAGTAAATAGCACAAGTGACAAATTCTCATTTGTGCAAAGAAGCTGCACTGCAAAGAAATAGCTATAATATCCTATGTTCACATTTGGAAGTATGATCTTGTTATATTTAAAATTTGAGTTTTTTGAAAGTTTTGTTTTTCAGTAGCATCTTCCATTTCAGAAATTAACATGAATAGAGTTCTTCTGAAACAAATTTTAAAATTACATTCAACTAAACCAAATAAATTGATGTTGTATCCATGTCATGACTTTTTCCAACTGTAATTTATACACATTGCAGTTGGATGCACTATATTTTATAAAAGGTTGTGGATTTTGATTGAAATCCTCAGGTAGCGAATAGTCCTCTTAGGAATTAAAAAAAAAAAAAACACTACAAAATTTTTCTGGTGTGCTGTTGGATTTATATTGATCAGTACATGTAATTAGGACTTGTATGCAGTTGGCAAATATCTCTCTTTTTGTTTAAAACTATTCTTCCTTGTCCTTGTCACTACTCACCCATGTTAAAAGTTGTTCTTCCTCTTTTCTATAAGTCCCATCTAAGTATTGGAAGCCCTAATCTCTTCTCCAGGCTGAACAACCCCGACCCCCTCTATTTGTAATTGTAGGAGAAGTGTACCTTCCCTCTCATTGTCTTCATGGCCCTACTCTGGACCTGCTCCAAGAAGCCCACATTTCTTTTGTGCTGAGGACCCCAGACTTGGACACAATATTCCAGGTGGGGTCTCACAAGGGCAGAGTAGAGCAGGAGAATCACCTCCCTCAACCTGCTGGTCACTCCTCTTTTGATGCAGCCCAGGATGTGGTTGGCCTTTTGGACTGCAACCACACAGCATTACTGTATTTCCTGTTTACCACCAAGTCTGTTGAAACCTGATTATAAGTTAGATGTGGGAAAAAAACAACCAAAAAAACAACCAAGATGCCTTTGGCATGCAATGAGCATCAGCTATGAAAGCCTAACAGATTTGATGTCCAGGTAGTCTTACTTAAAAGATTACACTTCAAGTTGTGATAGTGATTAGTATCCAAATAATGATAATGAAAAAAATAAATTCTCTTATCAGGGTAGTAAATTTTTCTTAAATATTTTCAAGAATTTACTTAGCCACTTAGATCTAGTCAGAGTAATTTAACATCAACTTAAATGATCAACAAAGTTAACTAAAGAGTAGAGTTCTACATTAAGCACTTGACTGCTTGACATAATGAATATACAGAAATCAATTTTTTAGAAAATACTCTTGTTTTTTGCTTTTATTATTTTTTGACATTTTTATCCACCACTGCATTTCAACCATTAAGTCTTGGCACCCAGGGGTTTTAGGAAAAAAAAAAAAAGGCAATGAGCAGGATCCCAAGAGGTTGAGAAAGTTATTATAATCAATAACAAAGAAAAACTTATACCACAATCCCCATATAGCCCCATTCCTCAAGGTCAAATATTCTCTGCCATAAATAAATTATAAAGACTTCTCAGAAATTCTGGTTTTGTCCATGGTTTTCTTGTAAAAAGAAGAACATCAGGAACTTGCTATTTATTTCTTTTTCATTTCAAACTGAGAAGATAATTATTTTCTTAATCATCAGTTTATCTACAGTTCTACACTGCCACAATATTATTCTAAGCATATCCACAGGGTGAGATGATCCTGGAAGAAGTTTCAGTCCTTTAAGAGCTAAACCTATATGAACATATTGCCCACTCTTTCCCAGTAATGCCTGTCAATGTTTTTTCCATCTCTATCTATGCTGTTTTTTGTTTTCCCTTGTTTCATCCTTCTTATGAAGTCTTCAGTTCTGGTTGAACATCTCATAGGTAATAAAGATATTTCATTTTTTCATGAGGGATATTAAGTCTTTTAAATTTTTTTCTTCATGCAAAACAACTGTTTCTTTCATTGCTTTTTTGGCTCATATTAGTACTAATAAAGAAATACCATTAATTTGTTTCCAAACTGTGTTTCTCACACTGTTTTATAATTGTTATGAACATATGTTTTTCAATCTGTATTACTCTGCAGCTCTATACAGGAAAAGTTGCTTTCAGAGAGGAAACAAAAAGCAATTTTCCTCTACAAGAGTTTCCATGTTATGTGATTCATAAACCTATCCCACAGCAACTGACATCAAGATTTATCACAGCCAAATGAAACATGGCTAGATGTACCAAATCTTCTGTGTATGCTATTCAGAATTTTCAAATAAATAAGCAAAATAATGTAATTATATTGGAGAGTTCCTGACACACGTACACATAACCAGACTGAATTACTGGGTAATTGCAAGAGCAGTTCATGAAGTAGCCCATGAAAGCACATAACTAGGTAGTTCACTTGCACCTCAGTTTGGAAATCTAGTCACGTACCTTGAAAAATACTGTTTAAATATCACAGTGTTTTTTGATCCTGAAGATGCTATAGATCAATTTAACCAGCTTCAGTTGGTTTAACAGTGACTAGAGAAAAAAACCTTTAAAGAAATAAAAGTCTTCCAGACTATTTACCCTGTGTATGTAAGTGGGTGTATTTGACATCTGTGCACTGCAATACAGATCCTGAAGAACAATTTATAGCACAGCAATTCCAATTTCCCACTACCCAGGAGATATATCACTACTATAAAAACATATTAACCTGAAAATCTGAAGTTCATTAGCTTTACAAATATAAAATAGAAACAAACCAGTTAATTATACCAGTTTTTCTTTGCACCCTCATCACTCAGCAATGTTTGAAACCATGTAGAAGTTAAGGGTGAATACACAAAACAAGATATCTAAATGTTGACTGTGCCTGGCTTTTCAAATGCCACAGTCCAGCAGTTTTAGCATTTATAAAACAAAGCTAATCTGGGGCGATGATATTTTCTCCTGATTATCCTGCAATCCTCTTAAAGTCAAATCCCCTCTCCGGTAAAATGTCACTGAAAGTAATATCATTATAACACGATTTGTAATTTCATGGAAAGTCTCTGATTTTAGACTGAATAGGGTTAATAAAACTAAACTGGTGCTGAGGTCACAGCAAGTAAATACCTGTGCTGGCATGGAGGCAAGGGGAAATAGAACACGATCCCAAAACCCTGATGTGACAATTGTACTGTGCAAGAAATCTAAGGTCACAAATCAGCACCTGGTGCTTCTGGTCAACACCTCAGGTATATTTAAAACCCCCACTGAATCGAGCTGGAATTAGAATATTGTCAATCTCTGGTTTCCCCGCTCTGCACCAAGTTGCCTACACCACTGATTGGTATTTTTACACCCCAGTTTCAACCAGCAGGTAGGAAGGCTAGTATTCACCCTGACAGAACTAACATCTCTAGATATACAACCATGATTTAACATGCACAACTTCCCAAATTACTGCCAGTAAAGGAGATGTTTGAGAGCAGATGCCACCATGGCCCTGTGTTCCTCCCAGTGGTGACACGTCTTGAGTAGTGTGTGGTCTTCACAAACAGATGTCAGCCTTCTAACTCTGGAGCAGCAGAGATATAGCAATTTGGGGATTGCAGGCTGGGGATCAGAAGCTGCCAGTGAAACACCTGCAGGAATGCAAAGCAGTAGACTATGCTCAGAAAATGGAGCAGGCTTTTCTCCATTCATCCACTGTCAAATATTTTTGCCCCATATTAGCAGTAATTTTCCATCCTTCTAGTATTCTCTGGAACAAGACTGATTCTTATTGAAGAATATATATGGAAAGCTAAGGTATTGTTTTGACAAAGAAATATAAAGCAGTATTTTATCTAGTTGAAGGATTTAATTGAAGTGCTGTTTTTTGTTTGTTTGTTTGTTTGTTTTTAAGATTGCATTGTTCATATGGAAGAAATGCCTGAGATTTAGAGACTGACATCCATGTTGCTGGTATTTCAGTCTCTTGTTAAAATCCAGTGAAGCTGGAAAATGAGAGAAATAAAAGAAAATTACAACATAGTGCAAAATTCCTTACTGATTTCAGAGGCCATTTGAAGTTATGTTTTGCAGCTTATATGTATATTTAAAAGCCCCACAGTCATTTCTTAAAACATGCGGTAAAATGGGGACAAAAGAAAGAGAAGATATAGCTTTTCAAAGCTTCTATTTTATGGATTCAGATGAGTTTATCCTTTAAGGAAAACACAAAAAGTAATTATCCTGACTGTCATTTTATTATTCTGAGGTTCATGTGAATTTCTGTAAATGAAAAGTTCTGGGCTCCTATTATTTTTTCTTAGCTGTTTCTCCTTTACTTGTGACTTTTGGTATTTAATTCCCTTTAGTGTTCTCTTCAGTCTTGCTTGTGACCATTGTCCAGGTTCACTGGACACACATTTGTTCACTGATGAAGTCACTCCATCATGGTCTTCTATGATAGAGTGGCTACATCAGTGGACAAAGGAAGTCCTTTATCTGGACTTTCTGGACTTCTATAAAGCTTTTTACACGGTTCTCCACATCATCCTTCTCTCTATATTAGAGAGAGATGGATTTGATGTGTGGACAGTTAGATTGATAATAAAATGGTTGGATGATTGCATCCGGGGGGGAGTGGTCAATGGCTCAGAGTCCTAGTGGACATCAATGGCAGGTGGTGTCCTTCAGGGACAGTATTGGGATCAGTGCTATTTGATATTTTCATTAATGACATACGAATTTGTTGAGGTGCACCCTCAACAAATTTGGAGATGACGCCAAGTTAAGTTGTCCAGATGACATACCTGGAGAGTGGAAAGCCATGCAGAGGGATCTGGACAAGCTTGAGAAGTGGGCCCATGGGAATCTCATGAGGCTTAAATAAGGTCAAGTGTACTGTCCTACACCTGGGTCAAGGCAACCCTCAGTAACAGTAAAGGCTAGAGGATGAGACTGAGAGCAACCTAGTTGAGAAGGACTTGGAGGTGCTGGTGGATGAGAAGCTGGACATGACCAAGCAATATGGGCTTGCAGCCAAAAAGGCAAACGTCTTCTAGGTTGCATCAAAAGCAACATGGCCAGAAGGGTGAAGGAGGGGATTCTGTCCCTCTGCTCTGCTCTGGTGAGACCCCATCTAGAGTGCTTTGGAGTCCCCAGCACGTGAAAAATACTGACTTGTCAGAGTCTTTGTGGCCCACTTTCTGTCCCTCTGCCTTAATTCTTTTGTACTTAATTCTGTAATTTTTACCTTGTACTGTACAGCTTTCCTACACCAATTTCGGCCATGCTGGCCAGTTTTCTGGGAAGAGTGAGAAGTAAAAAGGAATGATTCCTGATTTCTCACTGGTAAATATTTGGAAAGAAGAGCAAGACCAGCTTGTCTCTCTATGGCAGTTTTCCTGCATACTGTACAAAAAAGCATGAAATAAAACCTTACTAGCTTCTTGTACCTTCTCTCTGCTTGTACCCCAACTTTGACTGTTCTCACTTTCATTTTTGTTCTTGTTTTTGCACTCTTCAAAAACTTTTATTCTTCTCCCTTTTCTCTCCACTTTGTATTTGAGATTTTACTTCTTCTTTCCCCACTTATTTTCTGCCACTTTTCTGACATATTTTGTTCTTTTTTACCTATCAGCTTTTTCTTTATATCTTTCATTTAAAAGGTTCATTTAAAGCATTATTTCTACACTTTCATTAGAGTTTATTTTTGGGATGTTATGAGATAAATAAGAGTGTAATAAAAGAGTGTTGTGAATTTTCATGTTATCTATTCCATGGGTTCAGATTTATAATTGTTCCTCCTACAATTTCAAAAAATAACTATAAATAATTAAAAATTTAAAAATACAGATTATTTCTTCATTAGGAAATAGTGTTATAAGCAATTCTGACTTAAAGGGCGAAGAGGATGAAATGTCAAAAAAATTCATCTCTTCAGATATTTATCTGCTATTTTTTTCCACAAGGATCAAACACTCAACACCTTAATTCTTATTAAGGCATTAGATTGTTAGTCTAACTGAGACCTTGATCTCTTTGCAGCTGTATCTAAATTGGAGAAAATATTTTGCAATAGCTTTTTTTCCCACAAACCCCAGGCTCCAGAATTTTTTTTGCAGTTGTCTAAACATAAATAATAATTTTATTGACAGTAAGTGACCTTCTCTTCTACACGTTTGTATTAGACTCTGTAAGTGAATGCTTTAGTCCTTTAGCTTTGGCAGCAAAATATTACCTTGAAATTGGCATTGTAAAATGTTTGCAGATACATTCTGATCTGGGGGAAATTCATAACTAACAGTTATTTTCCATCCAGCTCCACTATACCATACATAGCTTTAACAAAGTAAACCATAACATGCATAAAAGGAGATAGGAATGCAGTAATGATTAAAAAAGTGACTGGAGCATGGACTGTACAGAAACTTTCCATCCTTCTTGAATGTCAACACTGTGCTGCAGTCATGCTTAGTTCCACAATAATATTACAGCACTCTGCAAAATATATTACCTTTACCTAACAATGTAAAATGTCATAGTGCATGAGAGATCAGGAGTTACAGACAGTCTGAGTGCAGCCTGTAATGGTTGTGAAGATAACTTTGGGCAGATTTTTAAACAGGAAAAGAAAAAGAACCAGTTCCATGCCTTCCCATTAAAATTAATGTGGTGTCATTTGCAGGAAAAGATCGAGTACACTACAGGTAATCTGTGATTCTGTATGACAGAAAGAAAAAAAAATTAAACAAAGAAACAAACAAAAAAAAAAACCCCAAAAAAAGCCAACCAACCAAAGAAACCAAAAAATACACAAAAACACAAAACCAAATAAAACCTCCCAAAATCCCCCCAATGATAAACCCTAGCCCAAAGAAGAGCACCCTTTACCTAGAATCACAATGGGAGTAGGTCATGACTACTGAATGTTCCTTCTCTTTTGTGTTAATTTAATTGGGGTTTTCCTCCATGAATTTCTAGTTATGTGGAGATCACAAACAAGTTCAAGTACTGGTTATATCATACAATATAATTTAATTTAGTTAGCATACAATAACTTAAAAAATGAAACCTGTGCTTTAAAATATGGCATCCTGAAATAGAGAGGTACTAATCCATCCCTCCTTGTCTGCCAATATATGCTGTGAACAGGGGTTGTCACATTGGCACCATTTTGCTTCCATAAAAGCTGACAGAAAAAGCTTAGTCAGAAGGGGCAAAGAACCCTGCTTTAGCTCTATTGACTAGAGGGAGCTTACACTGAGGAAGAATTTGAAGTTAATAAGAACTACATGCACATATCAAAGACAGACCCCCTTAAGCATACTGTTAAGGCAGGAGTGTGCTCTACTATAATGACATTATAAAGCTAAGCCATAAAAGCAGTCACCCCACTGACTAACATGAAATATTAGGTTGGTGGGATAAATCACATCTTATGCTTAATTCACTGGTAAATTGCATTAGAGGTGTACAGTGTGGGAGCAGAGAATGCACACTGAGTATAAAGCCTTGTTCTATCACTTAATTTCCTGGAATACTGAAAACAGTTCTTTGAAATTTGCTGGTGTGTGAAATCCTCATACCTACACAATACTATGGCCTATTACAAAAAGAGCACCTCATTATCACACCACAAAGTATGCTACCAGAAGAAAACTATTGTCCTCTTGCCTTTCACGTAGCCACCCCATTTGTTTAGACATATTCAATGCCAACATTTCTGAGTCAGTGTCTGAAAATGTTTCTAATTGAATGATCACCAATTTTGTGCAAAGGGCTTTGAGAGGGCAGCTGTGCTGGGATAAAAGTGTTTAGAACAGTGTTCAGAAATCTTTCAAGCCAACGTGTTCAGCTCAGCCAAGGTCAGTTGTATTTATTTGCCTCCACCCACCCCTCTTTTTTCCCCCTTCCATCTCTGATCCCTTCCATCCAGACTGATAAGGTCTGAGCACCATGGCAATGCTTCAGAAACTGAAACTGAGGGCTCCACCATGTCTGCTATGGAGTAAAATCAGAACCTATTCCAGCTCTAAATGGCTTTCAATTGCAGCAGTACTTAAAGTCTGTGTTATCTACAACTTCATCATTTAATGGGAATTGTATCAGAAGTTTTTCTAAGAATAGCAAAAAGTAAGTAATATGCAGGGCAGAGCAGGTCCCAAAATGTAAGTTGTAAACCCCACACGTAAGGAATGCAAGTAGGAAGACAAGACTGATAACACTGTGACCCTGAGATCAGCAGCATTCACATCAAAAAGTGAATGGTGACATTAGAATTTCACTGTCTGCTTCTGTGTGCTTTAAAAACCTTGTATGTCTTCCTTTTTATTTCTTTCTTTACTGTTGCTCCAACTCTTTGCTTCTTTTGCTTCTTGCTGCTAATACCAGGACCAGAATCAGCAGTGTGGGATACTTCAACTTCTGCTCTGTAAATTTCATGCTTTGTACAGAACAATGACCAAAGATGACAAATATTTTCTAAGTTGTCACATACAATCACCCATCTTCATGCACTGGTTTGATATTTTTCTAAGGACTGTGGTGACAGATGTTAATGTGGTATAAATGAACACATCAATTTCCTCACACCTGTGATGACAAGCATTAGGGAAGTTTACTTACATTTGGCTTGATACCTGACCTCTACCTGTCATTCTCTATTACATCAAGTTACTGTACTTCCACTTCCAGTGTTCCTAGATTTTATTATTTTCTAAAGTATGGCATATTTCTTGGGAAAAATTAAAAGCTCTCTTTTATGTTTAATTTTATTTTACAATGATGCCACAAATTTTATCTTTCACTTGCACTGAATAATATTTTCTTTCAAGAGCAAGAAGATGAAAACACTCAAGTGGTTTTACCTTAAAAAATATTTCCATATCATTTCCTTCAAAGCAAAGATGCTATTTATGGTGTTGAAAAATCAACTTTACAACTGGAATACTAGCTAAGTCAACCAACAGTGTTTATATTGACTACTGTGGATTCAATACAGTGGCTTCTAAACATATTAGTATAATGTCAGCACTGATTTAAAATAATCCTTCCTGTTGCTTGCTACATAACCATTGCATAAACTCAGCTGATCAGAACAATGATGTTTAGTGAAAAAAAGTCATATTTCATTAGTGAGTTTGTTGGGATCCTCCCTCACCCACCTCCCCAAATATTTTTCTTCAAAAAATTTTTTTTTTTCTTTTACTCGTTCCTGGCAGATAAAATCTCTTCACAGAGGTGATGTCTACTGTGCATTCTTTGATAAACCTACCAAGGACAATGCACATTTGGAGATGGTTCACAGCTCCATTTTGTTTGGCTTGATGGGCAAGTGGCTTAGAACCTCTTCACATTTCCTAAAAGTTAGGACACAGCAGCACTAAGAGGTTCAGCAGCAGCAGTTTGGCCAATCAATATGTGAGCTAATCTGCTCAGGTGTAGCTCCAAACCAGCCTCCACATTTCATGTCTCCTTATGCCATGTGGAGGGAGAAGAACCTGGTTACTTCATGATCTGCTTCAGTCAGATGCAGAATTTCACTAAATACACTGCTAGAAGGCAGACACTTTTTGAGAAAACTGTAGCAAAAAACTGTAGGCAGGAGAATAACATAATTCAGTAGCTCTTTTAGGGACAAATAATGAAGATACACTCAAGGATAATGTCAGCCAGTAAATTATTGCTGAATTTTTAAAATATACTGTTTTCAACATGCCTTCCATGTATGTCCCAGCCTTGCTGATCCACTCCAATAAAAACGCATTACTTTATCCACTGGAAATTTTTGAAAACACATCTTAGTGTGTGCTCCACTGTATGCAGTGGTAACTTCATTTTGAGACTGGACTGACTGACAGGCCTTCTTAAGTTTATAATACACTATGTTTTCTTTTGCTCAGATCCATGGTTTGGAGCCCCCTCAGTACAAAGGTAGTGCCTACACAGAGCTAAATACAGTGGTCATTTCAATGTGTAGAAGCCTCCACACTGCTGTTAAAGTCATCAAAGAGTGCAGAACACACTGGGAAATTAACAGTTCCCTTTCTCCAGCAGTGGGGTAATTATCATATCAATTAATAAAAGCCTGCCAAAGACTCTTCAGTAAAAATAAAATTACCTGGGAAAAGTTTGTTCCCAGATTCTGGATTAATGTCTCAATATCCCAAATGATTATCATAACTTTTTTTTCAGTTTCTATTTCTGCTACACTAAAACTGATGTGGTGTTTGGAGGGGAAGAAAAAGCAATAATAATATAAAATAGAATCTCCCACTGAGCTTGTCACCTTGGTTTCCCAACATCTCTTTGAAATACATCAAGTAATAGCACTGACAGTTTTAACTTTACATCTCTCCTTTGAGATTCTTTTAAATGTTAGTTTGCTGGTTTACATTTCCTCTGCTGAATCTGTTGTTTTCAGCCAACTTCTGTCTTCTGTTTGGAGCTTTCTGCTTAGTTTTGCATCTGAGTTTCTCTTCTAATTTATTTCTATATAGCTCTAACTCCCCAGTGCTGCCTGGGGACATGAGAAGATGATACAGTACCATTAGTATATTAATGTACAATAATACTGAGCTTATGGTATCAAAGTAATCCTCATTGATTGGTGTCTCCAAAGACATGAAACAGAGAATAACAACATTAAGCAGTACAGTTTGCCTCCAGCAGGAGTTTTAGCTGCAATAACATTGCCAGGGACCCCCTCAGTATCTGCATTTTGGAGGGCAAGGGACATCAGAGTAGCCTTCTTATTCAGGGAAGATTAGCTATTTTTTTTCTGTGTCTACATAAGTTGAGACATGGTAGCTCATGGAATATAGTCATTACATGAACACAGCTTATTGACCACAATTTGTTTTCTTCCATGTTTATTCATTTATATTTTTTCATCTATTTTCATCTATTTTCTATTTATATTTGCCCTTTGTCCCTCCCTTTTTGTCCTTCTCTCAGCCCACAAGAAACACTTTAATTACAGGTCCAATAAAAGACAGCAGTATCAACTATATCTTCAATCTCTTGGTCATCTGTAAATTTTGATCACTCAAAATAAGCCAGAAAGATAATCTCAGAGAAGTGTCATTCTTTTTATTCCAGGATAATATATGGAACTGAAAGAAATTGTTACAAGATATGTAGCATTTTATAGGCAAAGGAGACACCTTTAGAACCTATACAATTTTAGAGAAAGGAGACTTTCTTTTCCAGATCAGCACCATGCCAGGAGAAAATCCCTAGAAAATGTGATTGACAACAATTTTTACATCACAACATGGAGCAGCAGGACTTGCTGTGTCACAGGTTTCAAGAAGGTGGGAATACAAGATGATAAAATATCTGTCATGGAAACACCTTCATCCTCACAGGAAGCTGCCTCATGATATACTTCAGCAGGAGGAGTAGAGCAGATCCAGTGGTGGCACCAGGGTCACCAACAACCCAGTGATTTCCTGGTAAGTCCACAGGGATGAGGCAGGCCCAAGGTCAGGCTTGAAAGGTAAGCATAAGCAAGGCACTTGGCAAGCATAACTGCAGCTTGGGTCCTTTGGGACCAAGGGAAGGACCTGCATATAAATGCAGCTCCCAGGCAAAGAGGCAGTGACGGGGACCAGCAACGCTTATCCCAGTTCACCTGATGCCTTGGGAAGGCTGACCTAAAACAGAGACTGGACAGAGCTAGAGAATAAAGCAGATATTTATTGAAAGGTCCCAGGATACCCATGGGACACAAGAACCTGATCAGGTGGACCCCAAATAGTCACCAGGGCCCTTCAGTCATGAGACCATACCCTTTGTAAGTATGGGTCCATTTGCATATTGGGGTTTAATTGTCCAGTTACAACTCTAGGCTGAGAAGTCCCATCCTTCTTGTTTCTCCCTTCAGTCCATCATTGTTTATGCTTTTGGGCCAGAAAGTTGTCCTTGATTTTCAGCAGGAAAGGATTTGTTTTTGTTTACCTACTACCTACTAGCACTTAATATGAAGCTTAAAACTACACCCTAAAGAGCATGGAATCTGGAAAACATAAAAGCTACAACTTAAGGCATCACACCCTGCAGAGATGCCTAGCAACTACCTGATCCCACAACAGCTATGCCCTGCCAAAGTTTCTATGGCATCCATTTTTTTAACTACTCCCATTGGGGAACACCTGAATATAGACTGTATTTCATACGGTTAAAGATGGAAATCAAAATGGAATGTCAAATGCATTTATCAACATGACTGTCTATAACAATCTGACTTATAGTCTTGTCAATAGGAAAGGGAGTTGTATGAAAACCTTGTATTTCTTGAAACCATTGATGGGCATTAAAATAATGTTTTCAATTTCCAATTATTTTGGGTCAGAGTCCTTAATTTAGACTTCCAGTATTTTGCACAATTTTCATTAATATTCCATTACTGATGTTAATATACAGATCTCTAGGTCATCCCTTTTCCCAATCTAATATTCAAATTATGTTGACCGTCCTCTAATACCCTTAAATTCTGACATTTTTCCAGGATTTTTGAAGGTAAAAGTAGGAAGAGCTCCTGTGCAAAAATTATCTGGTTCTCTGGAAAAGATAAAAGAATCCTTAAACCAATTAATTTTCCCTACACAAAGCATAGAGGTGTATGCTCCCACATCACATGCTGCATCATGTGATGGTCAGCTTAAATCTTTCAAACATTCTTTCTGTTCATGCACAGTTATTTCCATTGATAAGCGAAAACTTAACAGTTTCTTCTATAGAGAGAAGTTATGATGTTGACTTCTACTTCCTGCCTTTCAGTCTGCACTCTGGAAAGTTATTACTTGTTGATTAGATATTCAGTCTATTCATGAGTCTGTTGCAGGTGGGATCCTTTCCACACGATCCTGAAAAAGGATGTTCATGATCAGCCGAGTTCTTCTATGTTGGGTTGTTGTATTTTGAGAAGTTTTCTTTGCCACCTTTCCCCTTCAAGCATGTTTAGTTACTTGTCTATATGAGTGCCAGGACTTCATAATTCATATAAAAAACCAGCAAATTACAGTCTCTGCACACAATCAATACTCTGTCCAATACTTAAATCTCTTATCCTCCTTGCTCTAGACATTTTTTAAAGAATCAGCAGGTACTTTGTTTCCTTTCTTTCTCATGGCCTATCTTGATGCCATGTTTTGTGCTTCAGTAGCCTGCAATCCTCATTCCTTTTTCAGGTCTACTGGAAAGAGACAAGCATGCTTCTCTTGTTCCAAAGGTCTTACTTATTTCAATCTTTCAGAAATTCAACTGGCTTCTAGAATTTCACATGGTTAGCATTACGTGTATTAGGCCAGATCACAGTTATCTTTGTCATCTCAGTCTCTGAAAACTATTGTCTGCTCCATCCTAAGTACTTGCCATCTGATGAATCCTCTCTAGGATTTTATCCACAACAATAGAGCAGCCATTCACAAGCTTCAAAAAAATCCCTGCAGTGAGGAGGAAGGAATGGAGTTTACTGCATCTTTCCTTTGTGCAGCCTTGTTTGGCAGTGCTCTAAAAGCTGACGTCTGTTACCTCAGGTAATTTCATAACCTTGATGTCCTGATTATTTCTGGAACAGATCTTTTATCCTGTTATTCTTCTCAAAACACTGTCAAGAACTGTACTCATCTGCCTTGTGCCTAAATTGGTGCTGGATGATTCATTTTTTATCTTCTGTGAGATTCATCTTTTATCTCAGTCTGTTCAAATGATTCATCCTCATGAAGTGCTGAGAGGTGATTCAGAATCAAGAGGTCTGGGTTTCCCAATGAAGGAGCTACTCTTATTTCAGAGTCTGATTCTATCTTTGAAACTATAAGTTTGAGATGTAACTAGCCAAGAGACAAATGCATTTGTTGATTAAGTAACAGTAACAAGACACAAATAAACCAACTCTAAAATCAATATCTTAAATTAATAATAAAGGCATTACTATTTGAAAATTACTGTTAGTAATTTTCCCTACATTAGAATATTTTAAATGTATTAATTTTTATTATGAATCATAATTATTACTGAATTACAAACTTATCAACCTTCCCTTCTACACCTCTTAGTACTGGGGTTCAAGTCTTATCCATCTTCATTCCATCCTTCCACTTCAAGTTGCTTGGGCATAAGGTTAATGGGGAGGATAGTTCAAAAGTCTTGGGTCTCCAAAATTCTTGGGTCTACAGCTCCATTCCCAACGACAGGTGTCCACAATCACACTTGTTAAAAATTCAGCCTCCTTTGTTCTTTACATGATTTTTATCTTGTTTACAATTTCTTCAGTTTCTGGGATGACTATTTTCCCCTGTTATTATCTCAAATACTATGTCCAAACGCCTTCCCAACATGCGACATCTCATAAATTGTTTTTTTCCTCCTTAGTAGTGTACCTGTTCAAATCAGTGCATGTGTTAAGCCTAACAAGTGCCCCTCAGTGACTCCAGAGATTGTCATCTGTGGGTTTCAGCAGCTGTCCTTTGCTGCTGCTCAACAACTTTGATCTGATCCTGTGACAGAAGTCTGAACTTCTCAGCCATGTTTAAGATGTGGAGGCGAAGTAGCTAAATGGATTAAATTGCTTTCTTTTTTGTATCAGTCAGTTTATGTCAGCTATCTCAGGAGGAGTCATATCTGAAAGCTTCCATGTTCCTCCACAAATCTCAGCCTTTGTTTGCTGCTGTAGGAAAGGTGCCATCTTAAGACACTCCATCTATCAGCTGCCTCAGACAACCCTAACCAGCATCTCCTAAAACAATTTGCAAATATGTTTTCCTTGTCATTCACATTGTCTGGAAAGAATGTTTCCTTACCACTTTCCTCCATGCACTTTTGTCCTCGGGAAGCAGCTCCCTCTACAGCTACACTGCCTATTTACTGCCTCTATGAGCTATGCAGCTGTGCTGGTCCACGGAGCTTGAAACCAATGAGGCAATTCAGTTATCACATTTGCTTCCAGGGAACCTCACTTCATCCAAGTAATCTGAAATGGGAGACCTAAAATCAGCATTGGCAATTTAATTAATAATTTGTATTGACAATGAAATATTCACTTTTCCAGTATCTCTAACAGTTTACTGAGAGAAATTGATAGATGAAAATTGTAAGCACACTTATATGAGTACTGGAAAACAAATTTTAAAAAAGCCCAAGCCCAGGAGATACAAGATGCCACTACAGAATCTGTGAAATAATGTCCCCTCTAAATTGCGCTGAAGCATGAACAGCTTTAATAATCTAAAATGTTCCCATTTTATGGCATCGACTGGAGCTATCAGCTTAGTTCCCAGAAAATAATGTGGAGTCTTCTGAGGTCACCAAGGTACTTTATGGACACAGGCAGGAGAATACTGTCCAAATATTTCCTGTCTGCATATGGATTTGTCTACTTTTAGTACCTGATTACCAAACTATTAGCTGAAATCTACTCAGGAAAAAACTGAGATGTCTGATAACATAAAGTAACTGAAAGAGATAACAGGAATGATATCAATTCCCTTGTCTGAATTACCTCAGGCAACCAACTATATTATGTTCTGGTAGTACCTGAGGTCACAACCACCCTTCACATGCACCTTTCATGGTGGATTTCACTAGGATTAAGATTAAGGAGAAACTCTTTGGGGTGTTTATTCATTCTTCTCAGTTGAC
This sequence comes from Alaudala cheleensis, assembly GCA_013398995.1. Taxonomy (NCBI): domain Eukaryota; kingdom Metazoa; phylum Chordata; class Aves; order Passeriformes; family Alaudidae; genus Alaudala; species Alaudala cheleensis. The sequence continues at coordinate 306,272 of VWYE01027325.1, read as the reverse complement.
TCTGTTCCTATTTCACTGACACACTCATATAATATAAAGATCTTTTATTTTATTAAAAAAATCATGTTTCCTGACTTTGTCCATTCTGTGGAGAGCTTGATTTGGGCATTACTTGTTGTGACACAGGTGGTCTCCTGATTTTTCATTCCATGTTGACTTGACTGAAAATGTTATCATGTGCAAAACTGTATTTTGTCAACATGGCAAGGAGATGCTCATTAATGTTGCGTGAGCTGAATTATTTTTGGTAAGGAGTACCTTTGGTCTTCCATAAAAGGAACAGTACTGACAAACAGCTCTAGATGTCCTAATATAAACAAGGCTTGTATTAGGATATAGCTCTCAGATTACTGTCAGCAAAATTTAGTGTCCATAAATATGTAGAATAATAAACAAATCTCATTAGAATTAAACCACCATAGCATTAATCAGCCTTTAAAAGGCATGTTAAGGGTGAGTGATGTTAACTTTACATTGAGATTATAAAAGAGAAGAACATAGGCTGTTACATAAAGAAGGAAATAGTCTGAAAACACAAAAGAAAATACCTAAATTAAATAATATATTACTGTATTATATTATGTGTGCTTACACTTCTCCATCAATTTCATGCTATTTAAATTTGTCTTCAGAAACTTGAACAATAAATAATTCTCTTAGTAAGACATACGATATATAACTCAATAATTTATGTGAAATCTTTCCTGCTCTGTAATAATACTGATGTCCATGAAAATCTTACTGAAATTGCCACGCCACTTGACACCAGATGCTCAGGCAGGGATGCATCCAGAACTGTATCTAACAGGCCTACCAGGCCCATGGTGCATTTCCACTATAGTAGAATTGACTTATTAAAGTTCATTCAGAGTTATATGCAGGAACTAAAGTCAATTTGGTGAAAAGTGCCCAATCAAAAAGAAAAAAAAAATAGAAGTTGCAATATGTTTATATTCTTACTTCATCATAGGAAGGAGAGAAACATGAGAAGGATGAAAAAGCAGATTTTTTCTAGTATGTGTTACTTCTGAATGTTTACACAAATCTGAATAAAAGTAATGTTTTTCTAGAGAGATGATTTTCTGTGTGATCACTAATTTTCTGTGCTGATTTACACGACAGAACATGTCAATCCAATCAGCAAGTCACTTTGGTGTGTGTGCACTGTACAAGCTGTCTGTGAAGTGCTGCCGGTGCCACTGGATTTAAAAAGCAGAGCAGCTTCAGGAGTTTTTATCTCTGCATGACTGCTGGCTAGGGATTTGAGCAGAAAAGAAAACTGCAAGAGGAAATTGGTTTGGACAAGAAGAGCTTCTGTACATAATTCTTATTTATTTGAAGAAGAAATGCAGTGTCTTAGAAACAAAAAATAAAAAAGATAGTGTGATGGCTTACTCAATGTGGTTATTGCTATGGGATTCAGCCCCATTTTCTAAGGATTAGAACTGACTTCCCAGCATTGTCTATTTACTGGGAAGAGAATTACTGGAATTCTTCCTTTTAGAGACAAGGTGTGTAAAGAACAAAAGGAATCTAAGAAGAGTGAAGCTGTTTCCCAGTACACAGAAGACATGTATGTGAGCTGCAAAGGGTGGAGAATGGCTCCATTTCAATGTTGTTGAACCTTAACTTAGCGTTTGAATGGGGTTTTGGTCAGGAAACTGAAACTTTGTATTGAAGGAAAGAGAGTACAAGGTATTGATATTTGCATTTAGTACAGGACATATGATTTTACTAAAGTAAAAATAACTGCTAAAAACCACCAGAATAAAATTTGTACTCTGGGACTGTTTTCAAAGTTTTTTGTTTCTTTCACTTCTTAGTTAATAAATCATAGTATGTGTTTACCTCCATATCTCAATAAAAACTCAGGGTGCAGAGGGGTCTCACTGCCAGTTTCTGTGTCAGAGGAAAGCAAGAAATCTTTATATGTTATAGACTTTGAGACAACATTTCTATACCATTTATGTGTATCTACTCTTGACTTCTTCGGCCCAGCTTGTCAGTAGCTTTTGCAGATAGCTGGATGAGAACAGTTTCCAAGACTTTGATTTTATAATTTGATACTGTGAGGGGTTTTCTTTTAGAAGTGAAAATTCCCTCTCTCCTTCTTTTATTTTGAATTCTCTTCCTCAGTAATTTTAAATATTTTCATGTATAGCAAGACTTAGCACAATATTCAAACATGTTTCATTTGCCTGGTCACAAAGATATTAGATTTGGATTAAAATAATTCCTTTTATCTGTATACTGTTAATCTTACTCTTATGGCTGATTCACTCTCTTCAAGTGCAATTAGCTACTACTCAAATGCAAATGTCATAAAAGAATGGAAGTATAACTGTAGCAGGCAATACAGGAAAGCAATAAATACCCCATTTTATGTAATTTTAAGTGTGCTTGGCTTCACAACCAAGAAAGCCACAAAGTCCAGTCTTAATACAAAATTTCAATTACTTTCATAGTATTTTCTGAACCTTTGTAAAAGAAAGAGCTTCCAGAACCATATTTTAGATGAAATTACTTACAATACAAAAAAACAAAAAGGATAAACCAGAAAGGTGCAGAAATCACTAAACAGTCTGATTCATATGGCAAGCATCATATAGATTGCATGAAATTTGGGGCATAGCTGGTGCTGCTCCTCAGGATTCTATGGGTTCTTTCAATTTTATTAAGCTTACTGTGTTGTCTACAGACCTACATTTCCAGTAGTACAGTTCCATTCACTTGGAGAAAACTGCTAAAAAATTATTAAATATGTACTAAATACAGGCCTACTGATTTTGACCATAAGCAAGTAATTTATATGACCTGTTAAGAATGTAACCTGATAAATCCAGAGAATAAAATAAATCTGTAGTTTATTGATACAGATACAAATTGCCATTTTTGTTTATTTCAGTCATAAATTTTTTTATCTAGTGTAATTAAAGGGAATACATGAATCATCTAAGATTGCTATATTAGCAATATTCTAAATATTGTATGTTTAATGTTTTGAATTTTTTCATAGTTAATATGTTTGATGTTGACCAAAATTCTCAGGAGTGATAGTAAGCAAATTTTACGATGACCAAAAAATGTTCAGAAGGAAAAATAATCTATAGCTTCTGTAAAGAAACACAACATGAACTGACACAAATGTTTGACTAAGAAAATAATGTAAAAGTACCATGAAAATGAGCAAAAAATTGCTTATCAAAAGAACATTAAGTAGAAATTGAACCTCCTTTTTTATAGAGGTTAAATTCTGTAAAGGTTTGAGGAGACAACTTGTCACTGTAACTATATTTGTTTATATTAAACTATAAATTATATAAAAGAAAAAGGAGCTATTGTTCTTAGAAAGACACATCATTCAGCCCTCAGGTTTTGCAAGGCATCTGAAAGCAGCAAGTCATGGTCTCATCCTTGCTTTGTACATGTGCTTTTGGGGAAAGACCACTAAATAATTTTTTTTAAATACTCATATCCTCATATTCCTCTGTCAAGTACTCACGGAACTATATTTTCTCTATTACTTCTAGGAGGTTGATGGGCCATGTTACTAGCTGAGGCAGCCCAAACAGTATTCAGAACTTTCAGTCAAATTCTTCAAGTTTTTTCTAGCACAAACTTTATTAAAATATTGATAATACAAATGTTCAGTGTAAAAAAATGCTTAAAAAATGTTTCCCTGTTTTTATTACTTGGGAAGAAGCAGATCAATCATTCCTGAACTTTGATCCTCTTTTTTTTTATTTTTCTTTTATTATTTTTTTATAGCTGTCCCTCAGCTGATGCTATATATATTGAATACTGATTCTTGTTGTAAGGACCAGACTCTGAATGAATATGGCCAAACTCTGGGCAGGAAAAGCAGGTCTTACTGGGCAGAGACACCTCCAAGCCTGTGGATGTTGCCAGTTTGCCTCTCAGCAGCTCCTGTGTACGACTACATCTGCTGCTTCCTTCAACCTTCCTTTGTCCCTCCTCTCAAGACTGACCACTTGTGATGCTCAGTCAGTAAAATCTTATCTCACAGTATATAAAAAGACACAGACACAGACAAAAGTTCAGATAAGCCGAACAGTAATCATTTTTGGTTTGGATAGGAAGTATTCCTTAGACTTAACAAATCCATAGATATCTTCTATTCAACTGTCTATGTATGATTTTTGCCTCCTAACCCCTCACCCATAAACTGTACAAGGTGATGGACAGGTCAACTCCCTGTCCTTTCTTCATAAAAACATAGAATACTTTGGGTTAGAAGGGACCTTAAAGATCATCTGCTGCCTACTGCCTCCTTTTCCCCATGGGCCAGGGTACCTATCACTAGACCAAGTTGCTCAGACCCTCAGTGATGTTTAGTCCTTTTTATAAGCATTTGTGAAAAATCCAGTTCAGATCTATTTCTCTGTTATGATGGAAAAGCTAGAAGAGAATTCTCCCGATCACATCCTCCTGTTACCTGTGCTCTGTACCATTTTTCTTAACCCTATTATAACTTTTTCTTTTCCAAGTGCCTACCTGATCCTCACTCTAGCCTTTATTGTATGTGGAGGAAAGGTTTGACATTCAGGAGAAAATAAAATTCTTGAATCTGTAAAAAATTAAATTTCCCTAAATGAACGGAAACCCTTCCTGAATTAGCAGCTCCAACAGAAAACCAACTGCAAAAGTGCTGCTAAACTTGTTCTCTTTCACCTTTTTCTTCAAGTCTTATAATTAGCCAGCAACATTTCTTCACACAAGTAATGAGAAGTGACTCCACCAAAATCTGCTATCAACAAGTCGATTACTTTGTCCTACAGTACAATATCTTCATTATGAAGCATCTGGAATCACCTACTACAATCAATGCTTGATCAATTGTGCTAGAGAATGCTACTCATACTTCCACCTTCCTGATTAATTTGAAAATATTTTAACTATCATAAATGTCTGGGGCATATATGCTTTCTGCCTGATATCACTCAGTTCTCACTGAATGAAATGAATTTTCACGTCTGAGAAAGAACTTCTCAGCTGTTATCTTGGACCATCCAAAAAACCCAGTGTTGGGACAGGACAACATCACACAAGTGGATTTCAAATAGGGTTTTGGCAAGGATGCAATTAGAAATATGCCTAACAGGTGAGAATTCAGATATCATGGTTTATTTGAGATTGTCCCCTCAGAGCTACTGTTTTCTTCACATATATTCTTCACATATGTCTTCACATATTTTCTTCACAGCATAATTTTTGGCATGCAGAAGCAAGGATGTCACCATTTTTATTTGAAAAGTCATAGTGATGTTCTGTACTGCTTTGAGATGAAAGCTATTGGAAGAGAAATAAGGTCAATTTTAAAGCCATGTGGAGGACCACAGGAAGCCACTTCTCCATGGATGTTATCTGTCTTTCTCAGTGCTTTCCCAGCAGGTATCAATGCTTTTGAGCTTTTCTTCCATTTCACTGAACAATTACAGATGTTTTCCAGGTGAAAAATGTGGTGATTTGCTGAAAAATGTAGTGATGAAGATGAGTTAACCAGGAAGATAAAAAGAAACAGGCAGGGTATTCTTGAATAGTAAAGTGTGGTTCAAGACCCAAGTTTGAGTTTTTAGCTTTGCTTCCCGTGAGCTCATAAGTCTCAGTGTATGTAGGAGCTATTGAATATCTGTCAGGTTCACTACTCTTACCTACACCTTCCAGGATTACCACCTGGGGGAATTACATCTAATTTGGAAACACCTGCTGTAAAGGTTTGTACAGAAAAACTTGACATAAGCTTACCCTCAAAATCCATATATTAAAAAAAATCTCTAACTGAAAACTACTTGTCAGTGTTTTGTCTCAGTAGTACAGTAAACCTTAATTTAGCAAGTCTCCATTTATTTTGGAGGAGGTTTTCCATGGAAAAATTAGGGAAAAGCACTAATGAAAAATGTGAGGATTATTCCTACCTAATTTTCCTACTTCTAACAATTAATCATGTTAATGGACTGGAGAATAAGGTTGTTACTATAGACATTAGCAAAACTGTGAAAATGGTATGTTAATGGACAAACTTTCTTCTTCCTATGAAAATGAAGATATTAAACTGTGGAAGAAATCTTTGTAGATTATTTAATTTTCCATTATTTTTACCAGATATTGCATTGTATATCCAATGAAAAAAATGGGAAAAAACCTCTTTCTGAAGCAACTAATATAAGAAATAGTCTAGTTGCACCCCATTGTTTTATGTTGCTGAAAAAAATAAATTCTTTCAGCTGTCTTAGTATTAATATTTTACCAAAAAAAAGTTAAAAATGAAAAGCTCTGTTCCAAAAATGTCAGATAGAATATTTAATCAGTCACAAATTACTTTCCATATTTTTAAATGTAGTTTTCATCAACCAGCACATTTTCACAAATATCTCTCTGTGAGCTCCATATTCTTTGTCAAATAGTGATGGACTGGAAAAGATCTGACCATATCCAGAGAGACAGATTTGTCATGAAAGTAAACAATATTTTGCAACAACTTCAAAAATATCGCTTTAAAATTTATGTAAGTTGTATTAAATTATGAACTCTATTCCCAATGGATTGTACAGACTGAAAAACCACAAACAAAAGGAAAACAAGAGATTTGCTCCATCAAAATCATGTTTTATTCATCTTTTATTAATTATCCAGGAAACAGAATAGACATTAAATTTTTAGATGAAACAACCACATAGAAATGTGTTCTTTAATCAGTTTCCTTACATGTAACTTTCCCACATCCATTACTTATATTAGTTTTTTGCTAATTATGAGGAGTTTGGTATTTTAATATTTAACACCTACAAGGCTGCAGATATATAAACCCAGGGAACAGCAGTGAAATGATAAAGTTTTCTGATTGTCTTTCAAATTATATCTTCCTCTGAGCAATTTTTTCATTTGTTGATGTTTATGAATATATATATTCATGTGTATCTGGAATAGAATAAACATAGGTTAGAGCTCTTCCATATCCAACAGCATCAAAAGCAAAATCAACTAATAACAGTAATGATAATAAAGATTTCAAGGAGTTCAGTTCTAGAAAAGCACCTCATATAAATGAAATAACTTGCTTTTAAAACATTTCTCTTTCTAAAGGAGACAGATCTGAAAGTTCAATCTTCCAGCAGATAGCCGGTGTGCAAAAAGATTTTCAAAATGGAATTTTCTACCTCCTGGTATTCTCAGAGTAGGTGTTCAGTGCAGGCACTTCAGATCAAGCAAGCACACCCAAGCTGGTTTCAGAGTAAGTAGTAAGTGCTCTGGCTGCTAACACGTCTCTGCTGCAGATCAGAGATGAGCCCAGGCTAAGCAGCATGTTGCTATGGCTACACTGATAGCAATACCCAGCCTAGTAAGTGTAAATCTAACATATGTCTCCTGCTATGAGACAGAGCCTCGGTGACTGCCCTGGAGCCATGCCTGAATACCCACTCTGTAGGAATTCAATTTTGCAGAGCCATTGCCATGCGATTTGGAATCAATGGTCCCATATGTACTCCTAGGAGTATTATTCCCTGATTTCATCACGGCAGCTTGTGGGTACATGGTGGGTCGAATATCTTTGGGTTGTTTTCTCAGCAGTTTAATAAGAGAAAACGAGATTCTTCAGGACTACTCTTTTTAGCTGTCTTGAGCCTCAGAGTATACCTGATTAATGGCTATGCTGTCCAGTCTCCTTATTTCGGATATAATAACAAAACTACACAGTGCTCTCCATGGCTCTCCACACCTGCAGGGAAAATTGAGGCTGTTGTCTGCCATTTTCCAGCCAAACAAGTAAAAAGTTACTTTAGTAAGAGTGAAGGAGCCCAAGGAAAATCCTGATTTCCTCTTCTCTTCTTAAAGGAAAAAAATAAGTTTTGTAAAGTGCATCATCTTCCTCTGCTCCACTGTTGAAATTGCATAGCAAACCCATTTCATCCACATCTTTAAACTGTTATTTTTAAACATCTGAACAGGTGTGATCTGTTCACTTAAAAAGACATGTTCTGATTTCCGTGTAAAAAAATAAAATCCCCTGAGGGGTGTAAATATGGAAATCCTGGGGACAAGCCCTAAGTATGCCAGGCCTTGTGCTAAAATCAATACATATGACTAATGAACTATTAAGATGATTTGAGCATACTAAAATATATCTTTTTAATCCTTTCTCTTATATCAAGCCTACAAAACTATGGTTGGCAAACTGGAAAACTCAGTAATCAAGTACTAGCTAGCAACCAATAGCAATTTAAACATTTATTCTTTTTTCTTCTTTTTTTTTTTTTTTAATTAGTTGTGGGGTTTTTTTGTTACATTTTGTGTGCAAAAGAAGTCACAATGGGTTTTTTCCATTCAGGATACTCCATGAAGACATCACTTTGAAAACATTAATTTAAATGGGTAGCAATTACTTTATCTAGAATCCCCTCTACTTTTCCAATGAAGGAGAAAAATAATTTACAATGTAAAATATTAAGACATGTATTTAACATATTTCTTTTCAAATTATCTCTATTAAGGCTTATAGGAAAGAAACATCAATTTAATAGTCGTTTTTAGACTGTTAAATAGGATAATGGCTGTCCTTCCAAAAGAAAAGAACAGAAATTAGTTGAAGCTTTCTGAAGGAATAATTTCTTTTTCAGTCCCAGTTTCATGAAAACAGAAAAGGACAAAAAATACCCATAAGGAAGGAGAAATATGCTTTTCATGGTGCTTACTTCACTTGCAGTTTATCTGTTAAAAAGAAACCAAAAAGCCCAAAGACCAAAACAACACCATTTGTAGCTTTTCAAAAATCTGCAAATTTGCAGTTGATTGGGAGTTTGGCTTTTTTTTTTTTTTTGTTCTCTGTTCTTTTTAAAATTCCTTTTATCTATCATTATGATCACAGATTCACAGCAATGTTATAAGAGTTTATATATGCCTTCAGAAACCTTATTAACACAAGCTAAAAAATCCAGCAAGATGGGAGAGCCAAAATAAGAAGGGGAAGGAGCTAGATACAAAAAGAAGAGTGTCAGCAAGAATAAGTGTCTTATATTAACACTGTATTCAGGACTTGGTTTTAAATTTTATGTAGCAATTAAAATATAGTAGTCGTTTTCCCTTTAAAAAAATTAATCTCAAAAACAAAGAAGCCTTTTATTTGAGGGATCCAACTACTACATTAAGCACATCCTTCCCCTGAAAGAAGAAGGGTTATTCATTTAAGCTTCTGCTTCACCTGATCCTGGCAAAAGCCTTCATTTTATCAACTCTGCATCATAGATAAGTCCTTCACATTTGACAACTGATGCAAATTTTCTCTGTCTCCTGTCAGAGGTTTTTTTTTTTTCTTTTTTAATAAACGAGTACTCGCTGATGTAAAGAATCTTGAACTCTCACACCCTCATTAAGTGGCTCACAGAATCTGTCGGCTACCTGTCCACCAAAGTACACCGTCTGTCTCTTTTTTTCTGGCTCAAGAGATACTTAACACAAATGACAGAAATCTTCAAAGTGTAAGATCCTGATTCTGCAGACCCATGATGAGATTACACTCCAGGAATGTAAAATACCTGGTTTCAAAGGGACACTGGACTATTAAACTTGGTCCACTATTTCCAGGGTTGGTGTAATTCACAACAACGAACATTTCATATCTTAAAAAACATTGTCATCTTTTTTTCTGAACTCAGATGAGTCTTCATCAAATATTCTGATTTCAGTAAATCATCCCTTTTAACCAGAGAAAACAGAGTCAGAGCAAGTTTTGGAACTCATTTTAGTGGCATCTGATTTACAGATCTGGTCAAGAGATATTTTAGGATCAGTTATGTAATCTCATAGTTGCAGCAGTGAATTCTTGTAAATATGTGATAGAAGTAATGATGTGCATTACTGATTAGCTGTCTCCACCACCTCCAGCAAAAACTTCAAAAACTTACTCTTTGTTAATCAAGCTATGTTTCTGTAGCTTCAGGAATATACCACTTCAATTTCTAGGAAGTTCAAGTTTATTTTCTTATCAAGTGGTATTTTTGAAACAAGATAAAAAAACCTGCAACCTAAAAGTAAAAAAATAAAATCCTACTTGTTTCAAACTTCACAGTTTTAAATAACACTTAGCAACAGGATGAGCAGGATTCTGACGACCTTGAGTGGCTTAAAGCAAAATCAACTTGCATTTGAGAACTTGTTTGTGAGATTCTTAAAGCAGCACTGAAATGAGAAAATTATTATGAAAGGTTGGAATAATAGAGAGTTTTAGGAGTAGAAGAACATACAGTTTATTTGGGGGGGCATAAAGACCAGTTGTTAGTGTTGGCGAAAGAAGAGGTGGGAGAGCAGAATGAATGGATGGATAACTGACAGGCATGAGTGAACAGCATTTCAGATTATAAAAGAAAACTTTATATGAAAGAAAAATCTCACCTTGCTTTATTCACATGTTAAATGTATCAGTCTCTACTTTACTATAAACAGTATAGAAGAGCAAGAGGTACCAAATATTCCAAATCGCTTTTATTTTTGAAATATAAATTGATGATTCAGAGATGCTTTCCATAATGGATCTCCAAAGTGGTGGTGCTATGAGGAAGGTCCTGCAAAACTGAAGATATCAGTGGTAGTCTCTGGGGTTTTCTTCTTTCTGCATGAATATTGACTTTTTTTATTTCCATACAAGTTAAAGGTATTTTGGGAAACGTGTTTTAGGAAGGATGGACATTAGAAGTCTTGTGACCTTAGGGCTGTAAAAGACTTGCGTCTATGTGGGGTCATAAACCTTGAGTTGAATTGAGAGAAGGGGATTAGACTGGGATGAGTTGTAAAGAATTTTGTCAGGGAATGTGAGGCTTTTAAGCTATTTGATCAGAATATGCATCCAGAATTACCTTGGTGAATAAAGTGCAAAGGTGTTATTTTTCTTCTGGGAAATAATTTTTTTTCTCTTTGCAGAAAACGTAGTAGAGCACCTCTGTTGGTACTTTTACCACAAGCAAAAAGCAAAATTACCTTCAGGAAAGACAAGTGCTTTTGAATTATTTCAAATTAACTTTTGAATGAATATGTTCTAAAGTGACCAAATTAAGAAAATTAAAGATTAGATGGAGGAACGAATGTTGAAAGATGTTCACAGGTTTAATAGCAATAATGATTGCTATGATTGGAGGGAACAACTTCTTACCTTGGGGTAGGTAAACATGGTGCTTCAGGTGGACAGAGGCAGGTTTTAGGGATCTGAAAGAGGGGTGAAGTATTTTTGTATGAATTACACTGGAGCCTTAGCTTCCTTTTTTCATCCTAGAGGGGGGCTGATTGTATGTTCTGACTAAAAAGCCTATCAAAAGATGAGACATTTTTCAGGAGGAAAACTGAAACAAGGATTAAAAAAATCCACATCAAAAAAGCGAACTCATCTGAAGCTGGAAAACAGTGGGGAATTAATGAACATGTAAAGCAGCAATTCCAGAATGCTTCTGTAAGAACCTGTTGCTCACCCACTGAGAGCTGTAGCACAATTACTTGCACTCCCAAGACAGACCTTGAAAAACTTGAAGGCATCTCTGAAATCTGTCTCATTATGAGTTATTTGCAGACATAGGACTGGATTTGCAAATTATATAGAACATAACAGCTTTAGTGAATCCTGGGAAGAACTGCTTTGACTAAGTGCAACGCAGTATGAGCAAAAGCCAGGAGGAGCTGGAAGCCACTGTGCTGCAGGAAAACAATGATGTAGTTGCCACCATGAGAACTTTAGCCAACTTACACAGTTGCTGCAATGGATGGTTCTAAACTCTCCAGAAGGGGTTGGCAAGGAAGGAGGGTCTTGACTGTCTGGACGTGAGTGATGGTGATTATATGGTTGAGTGTTCATGAATGAGAATGAGGGGGAAGGCCAACAAGGCAGGTATCATGGTGGAAATCTGTTTTAAATTACTCAATCAAGATAAAGAGGCAGACAAAATATTCTAAAAGGTGGGAGAAGTCTCATATTCATAAGCTTTTGTTCTTGTGGGATACTTCAATTTACCTGCCGCAATTGCAATACAGGAGAGAGGAATGAGTCTGGGAGGTTTCTGCAGTGTCAGAAAGAGACTTTCCTGGCACAGCTGTTGACTGTTCCCCACGGAATCTGTACTTTTCAAACAGAAAAGGACTTATGGGTTGGAGGACAACTTGAGCACAGCATGATAGATTTTGATGTCAGAGATGCAAGGAGCAGGGATCAGCAGGACTTCCAGAGGGCAGCCTTTGACCTCTTTAGGAGACTGTCTGACACAGCCCTTGAGAGACATTTCTGAAAGACAAAGGAGTCCAAGAAAGCTGGACAGTCTTCAAAAAAGGAACTCTTAAAAGTGCATCAAGGCCTTCCCCATGTACCAAAAGTCAAATGAGTGGGGAAAACCACTGGCCAGACTGAACAGAGAATTTGGTTGGAATTCAAGAAAACAGATAATTTATGGCTTTTGGAAGAAGCAGTAGGCAATTCAGGAGGACTACAAGGATATTGTGAGGTTATGCAAGGCAAAAATTAGAAGAGCCAAAGCCCAACTATAACTTAATCCGGCTGCTGCCTTAAAAGAAAATAAAAAATATTTCTATAAGTTCATTAGCAATGAAAGGTGGGCTAAGGAATAACTCCATCCTTTACTGGATTTGGGGAAAATGAATAAGAAAAAGACTACATATTTAATGCCATCTTTGATCAGTTTTTATTGGACAAACCAACTATTCTCAGGATACCCAGTCCCTGAGTTGGAAGACAGTGACAGAGAGCAGAGTGAAGTCTTGATAATCCAAGTGGAAATGGTCAGTTACCTGCTACACCACTCAGAGACACACTAGTATATGAGGCCAAATGGGATTCACTCAAGGGATCTGAGGGAGCTGGAAATATTCTCTAAGCCACTCTACATTCTTTTTAGCAGTCCTGGATGGCTGGGGAGGAGCCAGTTCACTGGAGATCAGAAAATATGACAACTACTTGGTGGCTGGTCACAAATGTTATTTCCCTGGGTTTATTATTGGGTGAGTTCTGTTTGATATCTTTATCAATGATCTGGATGAGCGGATTGAGTGCACACTCAGTCAGTTTGCAGACAACTCCATGTTTGGTAGGAGAGTTGATCTGATGAAAGCTCTGCAGAGCTCTGCAGAGAGTTCTGGACAGTTCTGGACTGATGATCCAAGGCCAGTTGTATGACACTGAAATAGGCAAAGTGCTGGATCTTGCACATGAGTCACACAAACCCCAGGGAGATTCACAGGCTGGAGAAGAGTGTCTGGAAAGCTGCCAGATAGAAAAGGATCTGGGGGTGCTGGTCAACACCATCTGAACATGAGTCACTGGGTGCCCAAGGGGCCAAGAAAGCCAATGGCATCCTGGCTTGTGTCAGCAATAGTGTGGCCAGCTGGTTTTGGGAAAGGATAATCTTCCTCTGTTTGGCACTGGTGAGGCCACACCTTGAATCCTGTGTTCAGTTCTGGGTTCCTCACTACAAGACCTTGGTGTACTGGAATGTGTCCAGGGAACTGCAGTGGAGATGGTGAAGCTGGTGTTGTTCAGCCTGGAGAAAAGGATGCTTAGGCAAAATCTATGAGAAACTGATAACCAAACCAACTTGCCGCAGAAAGTGCATTTTATCAGTGATGAAGGTAAAAAAAAAAGGCAGGGATTAGAAGCTAACTGAGTAGTGAGGGTGTAAAGCAAAATTAGTATAATTAAGATGTTTTTGTTAGTTTTTGTTTCTGCAGGTCATGAACTTCAAATTTACAGGTGATTGTATTTCTAGTGATGCATTTCCTGGGCAGGGCCAGAGTCAAATTCTTTTAAATACTCTGTATTTCAGTGCACAGTAGTCAAATAACACCTTCATACACAAATAAGGGTAAATAGCTGTGATTTTTTTCTTTTTATTTAATAATCTATAAAACAACTGATATAGAATAAATTGCTCCATACCACCTCCAGAAACATAAACAAGGCCTGCTTGCAAAAATAGCAGGAATGTCTTATCTGTAATTACCTCACTTGAACAGTAAATCTGAAAGATAATGTTTGCAAAAAGAGCCCTGCAAGGGAGGTTGTGGTCTATGCATGGTGTTGCTTATGGGTTCGAGAGATGTCAGGGATTACTGGGACTTTTAAATAAGGGGAAAAGTGGTGAATGACTTTGAACCCTAGGGATTATTTTTCTGTCATAGAACTCGTAGGTACACTAATTTATTTTTGTCTCAATAAACACCAAGTAGGAAAAAGGAGTAAAATAATCTCAATTATATCAATAACAGTAACTGCAAGGAACTGTCAAAGATTTGGAGGGACATGTTGTCCCTCTGATGAATGTTTCTTAAACTTTCTTGATCTAAAGCACCTATTTTTACAACTCAAATAAAAAGCTATGTTGAAGTGCTGAAGTTTCTATGCCCTGTTGCCTGACGGGTGCAATACACAACTGTACCATCACAAACAAGGACTTATTTCCAGAAAAAAATAGCTCCATTGAAAGTAGAAATGGCCCAGCACTCAGAATGAAAATCTGTGGGATATCTCAAGATCTATGGCTTCAGAATGTTGTTTGACACAAATTAGATGGTCTAATAGGAAAAGTACTCTGACCTTATGAGTCAGATAGTACATCCAGATTGCAGAGAACAACAGGATAGCTAAATAACACTGTCAAGCATTGTCCTCTGAAATTTGATCTATATTGTTTCTTCACATTACATGATGGTTTTTTTAACTCTTAAGATTAAGACAAAAGCATAGAGAAATTTCCAGGTGGATGGTTTGCCACAAGCTAAAACAATGGCTTATCTTGATAGGAATATATGCTGTGGGGTTTCTTGGTTGTTTGGTTTTGGTTTTAGTTTCAGTTTTTTGTTGGTTGGTTATTTTGGGTTTTTTTATTTTTTTTATGAGTTTTCTCATGTTTATGCCTGCATTTGAACCAACACAGATGTCCAGAATCCTTATTCTCTTTGTATGGAATCATGATTCTTTATTACACATGAATATTTTAAATGAGTCTGCAAAATAAGAGTCAGTGTAAAACATTAACTTCAGATTTGTCTAAAAAAGTGACATTTTTCCCCTAGATTCTCATCATTATCCAGACCTGCTTTCCAGTTTCAGGGAGGTAGAGTCCAGAGTAATAATTAGGGCAAATTCACGTCAATTACCATTGACTATTTTCTCTGATATTTCTCATTAAGGATTGCTATTTCACTTGAGACTGAAATGATACATTCAGGGTATCTTGGTTTTAAAATTTCCCTTCAAACCCATGTATTTACTCCTGCAATCTTAAGAATTCCTGACCTAAGTATCCTAAGATACTCCTTTAGTGGCTGAAAAGGGGCATCTTAGAACCAAAGTTTTAAAAAAACTGGCATTCTTCATTAATGCATTAATTGATACAATTGAGTTATACTGGTATTTTTTTCTTTTGTTTTTTTTTTTCTTTTTCTTTTAATGAGGGGAGGATAAAAAATGTAAAGGAATTGAATAGACTTATTATAAGTTGTATTCAAAGACAAATTAAAAAAAGACATTAAAGAAAAAAATGCAAGACTTTTGCCAGAAGCAGTGTCATGCCTCATGGAAAATTACAAATATAAACAGGGTTCCATTCTGACACCTCTGAACACCTCAGAGAAAAGAGATTCTTGTAGATTCAAATAAGTTAAGAATCTGTTTTCTCTTCATGTTATCCGTTGTTATTGAAGACAACAATGTAATGGGGTATGAACTATTATTAATAAGAATGATAAATGTTGCCTTCTATAGTATTCTATGTGATATGAAGTTCATTGTGTTGAAATAGATGCATATTCTGTTATACCTTCTCTGAAGTCAATGAATTTACTTCAGCTAAGAACAGGTTTTATAAAAATAGCTTTCATTAAAAGATATGGTGTCTTGTATCTCCTCCTGTCTTTTACAGTGTAATGAGATTTCCATTTTGTCTTGCCCGGTCTTTTCTTTTCTCCACCTGGGTTCTGTTCAGATAAACTTGTTTTCTCTTTTAAAATTCAGTAGCAGTCTGGATTTATTACTCCTGCATGTCTGATATCCATTTTCACTTTGTACTTATGCATCTTTCTCACTACTAAAATGTATCTTTATTTCCTCTCAACAAATGTCAATTTTCAGATGACCTGGCACTGATCTAAAATCTTTGCTTAGAAATGCGTATGCGTGTCATCATTAAGGCAAGCCACCCAAATGTATTTAAAAGCAAAATCAGCTGAGAATACTTTCTGTTTTAGCTTCTTGCTTCCTTACATATATATATACATATCTTGTGTGTTTTTACTTCTGTTAATGCATATGTTTTTGTGTACTTATGTATTTCCCTTCTCAAGAACTGAAACATGAATTCCAGTCTTCATCTTTATTGTGATCCAATACCTGCTGTCCCAGTACTGAGTTTCTTAAAACCTTATACATTTTGTCTTATACATGGCCACTGTTTTCACTTAGTACATCCATCAGAGTTCTTTACTCTCTTTTGAGTATCTTTTAATGCATATGACAACTCAGTTGGGCTGTGTATGCACTATATATATGAACAGCAAAAATTTTCTTCAGTGTTGAAATGAGTAAACACTAACTCATTTCTTTGTCTGGTATTCTTATATCTAACTTTTTACCATGTTTGGGTTTTTTGGTTAAAATGCACTGATATTTCCCCACCTTTTCTGGAATATAGAAGTTTTTCATGCAATATGCAAAGCATGTGATGCTCTGGAAGAAAAAAATATGAATATATGTGGTGGTGCAGTGGCTTGATTAATATTGCATCAACATCTTGTTTAGTAAATAATATACATATTGCTCCTTTTAGAATATTTTCAGGATAATTACTTTTACATTGCAGACATATTTTTTGGGACTAAAACTTGTATTAAAAGAGAGTAAATACAGCTACANGTGGTGAGAGCATCAGATATGGGCAGAGAGAAGAACGTTACCCGATGGACTTCCTTTTGGGTTGTTATGGGTAACAGGGGAGGCAATGGGAGGGTGGATTTCCCTTCCTGTGCACTTCGGTGGAGAAGTCTATAGTGCAGGAGAAAGACTCCTCTCTCCCTTGCTGAATTGAAAATTAATTTTTTTTTCAGTGGAAACAGAGGGGAATGTGAATGGAATAAGTTTGTGAGTGTAGAAGGTTTGGAAACTAGAGAAGAGAAGAAAATGCTCAAGAAGGTTTTCATTTCTATTAATTTGTAGTTGTAGTTTAATAAATTTTAGTTTTTGTTTCTAAAGTCTGAGCCTGCTCTGCTCTGTTCTCAATCACATCCCACAGCAGATTCCACCAAATACATATTCATAGGTGCACTGGCACCATTGCCAGGGCAAACCTATGACATGCTCCTTTTAGAATATTTTCAGGATAATAACTTTTACATTGCAGACATATTTTTTGGGACTAAAACTTGTATTAAAAGAGAGTAAATACAGCTACAGAATAGAAAAATGTCATCTGTGTAACATATTGCCTAAAAGTAGCTTCTAACTTCCATTTAATTCAAAGCTGATAAATCAGACAGAAAGACTTCTTATTTCTGATTGTTCTAAAACATTTTAAATATTGCATTCACTTGAGAAATTTATGGGGAAAAAAATAAGGAAAGTCGTGCTCTTTCAGAAGAGGAAGTGATTTTAAATGAGATGATATCTGCTTACCTGACCAGGCTTCTGCTCTACCGAGAGTCTAATCCTATTTCAACACTTCATGTCAGTGTGATATTGTGATTTCTCACCTGTTTTCTAATTCATACAACATCTAAATACGTTCTTATGAATGTATGCCCTGTTCTAATATTTATTGTTACAGCCTTGGCCAGGAATAGATTACTGTACTTGCTCTAAAACATTAAAAAATATTATTCGCATCAAAAAAATTCTACCTCAAGAGCAGGAGTACGCTACTGCTGAAGTCAGTTACATGAACATTTGTAGATAAATAATAAACAGATTGGGAAACTAATTCAACTCTCACATGTGTGGTTGTTTTTTGTTCAAAAATACATTAGTAACATTTATAAGTTATATGGGAAATAATCTCTGTACTTGAAAATGTAAGAAAATCCCTAGACTTGTTTGAAGATTGAAAAGGAATAAAAATTATAGTAAAGAAATATTTAAATAATAATTACTAGCATTTGACAATTGACTTGCTACTTAATGACTAAATTAAAAAGACTGTGCTTTTTTATTTATAAATTTTGATAAATCTGTCATTTATTTGTGGTTAGTGACCCATTTCAGGCAATTTAGCTAAGAACAAATATGCCGGTAAGTTATACATTCATTCAAGTCCCTGTACACAAGATGTCATAATATAAGAAATGTTTGAAACACTCCATAATTAAAGCTTCTAACATGTAATAACCTGGCTGCATATTTGACAGTTTTTTACATACATTAAAGTTTAGAGCAGTGCAGAATTTTGTGTAAATAACAAATTCATTTCTAATGTCCTGGATTTGGAGTCATTCATATAGAAAGGATCATGACTGCAATAAATTTGTATTCTAATCCTTGACTTCAGTGCCTTCCCATTATTTTGAAGGGCAAGAGTCATAGTGCATTTCCAGTGTCTATTAAATCATCAGGAATTTACTGGATTAACTATATACAGGCATTATTGGTGGTGTTACAGAAGTATTATATATACTGGCAAAGTACAGAAAAATGGCTCCTTCTGATGGGATTTCTTTTGGGGTTCTCTTTTCCACAATGCTCTTAGGCCTAGATGGTCAAAAGCTTTTTCTGCTTTGTGCATTTAAACAACTCTGGGAAGTACAGCTCACTCTGCAAATCAGATCAGCTCATCTGACTAGAATGGACCACAGGAGCCATGGCAGGATGATGCCTACTCTCTGCTTCTGGGTCAGTCAGCTTTAGGAGCAGCTTTAGTGGAGACCTGTTGAAAGACACATACACATATATACACATATATATATTTATATATTTAATATATAGAAATTATATAATGATAAGTTACTTAATAGGAACTTAAACTATTTGATTATAAGTGTGTAAGCCAGAAGTTTGATAATGTTTTGAAAAGATATTTCCTTACCAGTTGAGAAATAAATTAAGTGATAACACCCTAAAATAAACTTAAAAGCCAGCAAATAAAGATTAGAAATAAATACTGATTATTAATTACAAGAAAAAAATTAAAACTGGAGATTTCAAAAATTCATGATTATGTTTTAACTTTTATGGATAATTCATTCTTATTATTAAAAATAATAAACCAAAATAATAAACCATAATAATTTTGATCATATTATGCTTTGAAAATATCTTAAGCTACGTATTTCTCTCACAATGCTGAAGAGTTACATATCAGAAAACTTTAGAAAAATATTTCCTATTCCAAAGTTACTCTAGAGTTGCTTCTACAGAACACTGCACAGACCAGAGATATAACAATTTTTATTTTAAAATTATATTCAATATTAACTATTATACTGAAAGAAATGTAAATGCTCTGCCTTCAGGAAATAAGCTAACATTTAGGTACAAGCTTGAGGGCAAAACGATCATGTAGGGAAAAAATTGTCCCATATGTCCCTATCACTTGCTAATCTCTTTACATCTTCATTGGGAGCATTTGGCACAAGACCAGCAAGATCTGCTGAGAACCACATTGGACTACAGAGCAAAGAATATGTTTAAGCTTTTATAGCCTTTTTGCAATGTCATTTTCACTCTTCTACCCTCAAATAAAATCTTTATGTAATGAGATGCATCAAAATGACTCCTGTATTCTACTTTATTCAGTGCTCCTGTCTTTTGCCTTTCAAAGCCAAAAGGATGCCGTTGTCATTGTGAGTCAGATCCAGGTAGATGCTGTACCCTGTAGTGGTTTCTACTGCATGAACATGCAACCCCATGTACACTAGAAAGATTTTCAAGTTTGTTGAACAATATCAGAATTGCAGAGATTATTAGCTTTCATATACAAAAAATAGTGAAGTTGTGAAGCTCAGTTTAAGGAAAAATAGATCTGTATTTCTCTAAATCTGTTCGTAACATGGTATTGAATTGAGATTTAGAGCCTCAAATCACAAATTTCTTTCTGATACATTTACTTCTTATAGGAGACTACAGATGAGGAATGTTTGCATAAATTCAAAAAATTACTTAAGAAATCATAGTGAAAAGTTCCACTGGCATTACTAAATACAGGGATGGCACTTCTGATTGTGATCCCTGACTCTAAGTTTGGCATGGTTTGGGAAAGAAGACTACATCCCTTTTTATTCTTCTTTTCTTTTGCTACAAAACAACTTGGTCTTTTTCTGATATTGCTTTGATATAAACTTGACGGTCCTTCTTGCACAGCATTTTTGTTTTCTGAATAAAAAATGTAAGAAAAGCTGCATTTACCTCATTATCAAAAGCTGACCTGCAAATACTTAAGTTGAATAGATGAAACTAATTAAACTGGAAATTTGCTGATTTTTAAAAAGTTTTCATGAAAAATGACTGTCATCAAAAAGATTAAAGGAGATAAAGCACAAGAAAGATAAATCATGTAGTACAGTTAGGAAAGGAAAATGGAAGCTAATGAAATTTTGAAATTACAAATTGAGGTTGACTTTTGATCTATGTTCAGGTTTTTTCTCCCAATGCAAATTTTTAATTCTGTTCAAGAGAAATAAGACTTAGGACTGTTTGATTTATAACTTTCAAGTAGAACACTGATCACACTCTGTTGCCTTTTAAAAATCCATTATTTTGATTGGCACATAAAGAATGACATTTAGCCAGAATTTCCCTCTCTGTGAATGTTTAGAATATTCTTCTTCCCGTCTTTGAAATCCTGTAGAGTGAGATTAGTGTGGTAACAAGTCATCCATACAGTGATTCAGCAGTTCAAGGATTGTCTCTTCCTCTGTCAGAGTCTGTATATCGAAGATCATGAGATAATTGCATGTACCAGCAGCACAGATCATTCAGCCTCACTGGTCACAAAATCCTTCCTTGCTTGGGGCTGAATTTTAGCATGCAGACATCATATTCAGCACTTCTGCAGAGCAGAAACTTTAGTGAAGTGTGGGCATCCATAGAAAATTTATTTTAAAATTAACTTGCTTCCAAAAAGAAGAAAGTGCGATCATTTGTTGAAAAATTTTAAAAACTTAACTATGGATTCTTAGCTGGACAGCTACAAATTGTTCTCAACGGTTCAAAGCCTTGCTTTCTTTGTGTTCTTGTTAAAGGGGAAAAGGGGTCTCAATTAGGTGCTGAAAAGTTATAGAAATGGATCGTTAGGGTCCAGAATAGGGACAATTTTTCCCTGTACCAGCTCTAAAACTATCAGCAAGTGTAGACAGTAATCTAAAATACTCTGCCTCTTCTCTTTATTAAGTAGTACTCATTCCAAAAAGTCATTCTTTCATTTCTTGAAAGCTGTTATGTTTCTCATTAAATCTATGCATTGGATCAAATTGGGGAAAACTCATAACCCTGTCCATTAAGAGAGAGACACAAATAACTTTTTTTTTAAAATATTGTTAAAATTAGTATATGTAGAAGTATGGTCTTTCAACTGACATTATTAATCAAATGAAAATTTTCCACATGATGAATTTAATAAGAAAAAATTGTTTAATGGAAGGCTTGCTAAAACTGATAATAGCTTTCTATTAGTGACTTTTTAATAGTCAATGAATACTTAAAATGAATAAAATAAATGTGGTAGGAAGTGAAAACTGTAAAAGGGTATGCAAATTTGTTTTAAGCTCTTACTTAGGTATTAGTTTCCTGGCTTATTTTAGGATGATAACTATTGTGCCTTCTGATATGAGTTGGAAATAGCCCTCATTTTCTCAGCATGTGGTAGCTCTCAAACCTTTAAGAAAATGTGTTCTGGCTTCTCCCTTTCTATCTGCACATGTGAAGATGGAATAGCTTTCATCAAAAGTTAGACCATTGTACATTCAGAAGTGTTCCACTGGAAATGTAAGCTTTCACTTCCATAGATATCTTTATTCCATTTATAACATCTTAGAAAAAATGCACTATGCATTTTTAGGCTGCCCATATTTTTATTTTCTATCTTGCAAGAAAATGTGACCTTCTCATTAGGTTGCAATTAGCAAGAGATCATGTGCAAGAAGAAGCATCTAAGTATCACCTTAAACATTTGAGGAAAACATAAATAAAGCTCCTTCTTATATTGCAACAGAATCAATTTTTCCCCTAGATCTGATAAAGTACTCTTTAGCCTGAATGTTGATATTGACCTGGAGACCCAACAGATCAGTGCTCAAAGCCATGAAAATATCTGCAGAAACTGGTACCCTCCTTACAGGCAGCAAGGTTCAGTTGCATCTCATCACATTCCAGCTTTGGTGTGTTTTGAGGCACTTGCAAGGGCAACTGGAGGACAGGGTGGGTGGGAGGCTACTTGTGCAAATCTGGTTCCTGTTCTCTGGAACCAGAAATATGAGTATAGCTGCAGTTTGAGTAAATCTCTGGTCAAAGATAGAGAGCACAGATTTAATTCGACTAAGGTTTAAGTAAATATCAAAGATATAATAGCATTAGGAGCATTTGTCAAAGATGGCAGGCTGTGAGAGGTGCATTTAATACTGTCCTAAAATTAGAACTTGACTTATCAATTCATTGTGTAGAAGAAGTCAGGAATTTCCCCACTCCAGAATTCAAAAACTGTGGTTTTGGAATTTTCTCACCATATGTAACTTATTCAAGCAGCAGAAGGAAGAATTTGGGTCACTGTCTGCAAGAATCACAAAGCAAGTAGGGAGGTCTGGTCATGTACTGCCTCAGTACAGAGCAACATGTTCAGCTCCCAGGCCTACTGTTCAGTTGTCAGTTCCCACTGCTTTTGATCAACCCCTGTGTCAGGGCCTGGAACATCTGGTATAATCTGAACAAATGATGAAGTTAAAAATGGAATAGCAGGTTAGTCTTTTCAGTTCCTCATTCTTAGATGTGTCTTTGTTTCTGTCACTCCATCACTTTCAGTTTTCTTGCCATCACAGCAAGATGACAGCTCTCTGTGATGGCATTGGCATGTTCATACTCTTTATGACAATTGTTAACAAAATATAGCCTATTAGGAAAATACAGCTTAATTTTGCAGACTTTTGGCTTTTTGTCCTGGTTGTCAGTCCACTTACCAAATCTCACACAGAATTTCCTCTGAAGTTTTGAGCAATATTAAGGTCAATAGAATGCCCATTAGCCCATCACAGCTGCCAGTATTAGATATTGGCTATGTTAATTACATTTCAGGCACACAGAGCCATCCCAGCTCAATCAATTTATTAAGTTATTGTGGCACAGAATACTAGCTGCCATGCAGTGCTGTAAGAGAGTGGTTTGCAAACCCTGGAGGTGAGTCTGCAAGCAAGATGAGAGCAAGGGTCCCAGTGGCTTTGTTCAAGAAATGTCCCCTCAATCAGTGTCACAGAGAGCAGCAGCAGGTGAGTCAATATGCCAGGAGGCTGCCTGGAGAACCCTCTGACACCATGGCCTCATCTCTGACTGGAAGTCTTTACAACTGCTTTACACAACTTCCTTTATCTGTGCATGATGAGCATTTGCAGGCTTCTGCACAGAACTTAGCAGAATTACTTTCCCAAGAGGAGCAGACTCTCACTAGGTATCAAATCCCATTGCATTAAATTAAACACAGCCTAAAATGCCTTCCCTCCTCTTGGACATCCTAAATTTTTCGTTTCATCCATATTTACCTTTTTATTTTGCACTGAATATGATTGGTAGAAAACAGGCTTATTAGGATTGTTAACAACATAAGAGTATGGTTTTGTTTATCTCATTAATTACTCTTCTTGGTTTGGTCTGTTCAGGGAGGGGACTTGGAGCCATTGCAGCATGATAAATATAAATTATTTTAATTGTTTAATCTTAGTCAAATTATAATACTATCATTACATTTTAGAACAATATTATAGAGAGGGTCAATGGGAAAAGTAATATTGAATTTGAAGTTTTTCTTATTCTGTTGTATTTGAGCCAGGAAAAAGCAGATTAAATTTCTGTATTTATTATCTGGCTGTTGCTTTTATCTTGGTTTTGGGTTTCTTTTGCAGGAGGTGGGGTGAGGGGGGTTGTTTTTTTCGGTTGGCTGGTTGTGAGTATTTTTATTCTTGTTTGCTTCCCCTAAATAAATAAGATAAATTATAGTTGTACCTGCAGATGGCTTCAAGAAGATTTGCTAAACTATAACCTGTTATTTCAGAACTCCCATCACTCTGCTCTCAGGGTTTTTTCTCGTTTTTTTTCAAATGAATTTAATAACCATGAAGAAAAGCAAACTAATTGAAATTATTTCCCACAACATTACCTAAATTTAGAGAATGCAATTAACTATAGCATACACATCAACACACTTAATTCTGTAAAACACTTATCTTAGGCAGAAATATTGCCATTGCTAATTATAAAAACATAATCTGCAAGAAATAACTAATAAGAATAAAATGAACAAGCAAATTGTATTAAAAAGTTAAAGGAATGCTGCAGAACAGAATAGAGGTGGGAAAAAAGGGGATTCTAACTTTGAGAAACATGCTCAGTGATGCTTCTGTTTTATTTTTTATGGCATGAGTTGGTCTGTAGTTGATTCAATACAATCTGCTTATCAGAAAATATTAGAAATTTGCAATTCTACCTTCTCCGCCTAAAAGAAATTACTTTTTTGGAATTTCACATCATGGAATATATTAATCTAATGTTCTAGTAAACTTTAAATCTCTGTTACCATATGTGTAATGTGGTGCTGTTCAGATCCAGGATCTCAGCTTCTTTTCTCACATTTGGTTTTTTGTTCATGTAGATTAGAACATTCTGCTGCAGTACAAGTAACACCATCTCCAAGCCTGTCTTTGCTATTTGCTTGCAGTGTAATACAGAGATGGTCACTTCTCCTCTCTCTATTGCTAGTTTCATTTAAAGCTCCAGAAAATCACCAGACTTTCCCAGTGAAGGTACAGACAACTAGTTTTGCAGAATAACTCACTCTTGCCATACATAGCAGTGACTTGCTCTGACCATGTCAGATTTCCTCTGCTCCCTTGCCTCTACACAAACTTCATCTTAACACTCTAATTTATGAACACTTTGGAACAAATGGACATATAATTTTGCAAAACCAGATAAAAATGGACAATTATCAGGCTCTAAGAAAACTTGTTTGTTCCCACCCTACATTTCATACCAAATTGTTGATGCATTATTTTGTTGAAGTGGTTCCATTCTTAGACACTAATAAATTTGTTGCACTTTACATGGTATTATATTCAGAAAATTTCAGAGGAAAAGGGATATAATTCATTTTGAAATCACTGACACTTTGTTATGCTACCAGTATCAACATCTTCTATTGTCTTCTTTTTATTAATTTTTTAATATTATTTTTATTATTTTTAATTTTTACACCCAAAATTTTTTTCTCAAGCCTTTTGTAGAGCCCTGGGTTCTCCACCTCTGGTAGCCATAAATAATTTGTATCTTGTTGAACTTCATCTACTTCCTTGATTTTTTGTTATTTTCATCAATGTAGAACATCCTGCGTCAATTTCACTTACAAATGAATTTTAGAAATAAGTATATAATTGCGATTGAAAATCTACATAATTCCTTTAATAGTTTAAATGGTTTTTTCATTTTATTTTTCACTTATTTCTCTGACTTATGAAGCTTACTTTGCAGGTACAGAATGGGAGACCCTGGCATCAGATTTTTCTAACATTGGAAACTGGAAATCATAGAAAAAAGAAATATTAAAAAGAAAGGTGCTTTGCTAGTGTCCTCTGTCAACCTGCTGTGCTAGGATAAATATTGCATGAAAGTTTTATTCACTAAGTTCATGCAATAAAGCACAGTGCCTTAACAGCATTGCTGTAAAGGGAAGCATTATGATTGGGTCTTGATCCTGTTTCTTTCTGTGTTTTGAGTGATCAAAGGTTGTATTCTACAATAAACAACACTAAAACATTATAAAAACTTTGGGTAATGTTAATTGCAGTATTTTAGGGTGCTGACTTTTAATGTATTTATTATTAGTTTCATAGTTGTCATTATGTGAAGCAGACAAACTGTTCTTTCTAGTAATCATGACCTGAGTGTTTTAAATTTTATGTTTGCCTAAAAAAAAAAAAACAAACCCTGAACTTTTTCTGATATTCTGCTGCTATAAATGTGGGGCTAAATGTAAAAATTTTTATTTTATAAATTTATTTAAATACAATACCTTTAATCCCAAAAATTATTTTGAGACATCAAACACTACCAAAAGAAAAAGGAGTTGAGGAAGATGCTTCTAGTTGTACAGACATCAGCTGCACTTGAAAGTTTCCTATTCTTCTTTTAAGTGAAGTATTGGGTTTTGCTGCTACTTTGATCATAACAAGAGGCAGGTATGATATAAAATGCCGTTGTCTGGATATTTATATCTGCTTGTAAACTCAGAACAGTTTTTATGACTGCAGGGTCAAGACACCTGCTAAATTTTCTGCTGCTGAGATGCATTGGTCTGTCCTATCATGGCAAGAACCATGAAACATTGCTGCAAATTATTTTTACTGACAAAACGCAAGTTGCAGCACTCAAACTGTAAAAGTGAATTCTTTCAGCCTGTGAATGTCAGTGGCTATTTTCAAGGACACAAATTATCTTCTGGGAAATCTCAGTAATTTATATAACGTAATAAATTGTGATGTGGGTTCAGTTAGGTGCTGCTTATTTAAGAAAAAAACTGAACAAATATTAGCATATCTGTGAGCATATTAGAATAGTAAGCTATACAGTTACCATAAGTCATATAAAAAATAAGAAATATTGTAATATAGTTGATGGCCAGGACTAAACTCACTGTGAAAGGCACTGTAATCTAATTTGAAACAGTGCCCTAATTTGGGCCTTCAGCATTACCTTCCCAATATACTGGGAACTCCTACAGGTTGCTTACATGTCAGCTGGGAGCTCCTAGCCCCAGTAGAGATATTAATCCTTCCTTGCCTATGCATCCTGTGTTTGCCTGCTTTCCACATGTGAAAAGGTAGGCAGAGCTTTTTACTACTAACTAAAAGCAACATTAAAATATAAACTGCATTTCCACTTTTTGTTGTTGTTGAAAACTTCCTTTTATTCTCCATTTTTAATTTTGTCTTTTCTCATTTTTTCATACCAGCTTCATTTCTGTTACATTCATTGTCTTCATGTTAGAGTCTTGTATGTTTTGTTGTTTTGTAATTTGGTTGGTTTTTTTTTTTTTGGGGGGGGGAAGGGAGGGGAGTGGGGAAAGGAACTGTTTTTGCCTTATTTTTTTTTTGACATAAATTTCACTGCAATTCATTGCTGCACAGTAGAAAAATAGGGATGGTACTGTCAAGTTGCCATTGCTGACAATACCAATCTTTGACTTCACTTGATATGGAATTGCTTGCTATGGGAAGAGGAAACATCATTAGTTTTCTCTAGCAAAGTCTTTAAAAGTCTTTAAAACTTATAGGTTTAAAATTTAAAAGAAATAACATAAAAATATTAAAAATACAACATTATTTTTAAAAAATTAAAATTTATAAAGCTTAAAAACCTATAAGAATACTAATTTTTTCAAAATCTGACCATTGCTACAACAGAGTTCAAGTTAAATGTATTCCAAGATCCCTGATCTTAGCTGAAGGTCTGAACAATGGATCTTTGGAACTGCCTTTATTTTCTTTATCCCATTATTATTTTTCCACTAAGGAGAGGTGGAAAGAACACTGAATCTGTATTATTACAAGAAGAATTATTTCCTTTTCCTGCGGTGTAACAAAATAGTACCAGTTCAAGATCTCAGTCCACTCCTCTGAGGTTGCTTTGTAGACTTGGTGTGTGCAGACTTGAGGTAAGATATGTAATCTTCTCCTTGTGTTTGCTAGGCAAAAGAAAACAGTAATTGATGTAAACAGCCTCTGTTTACCCTTAGCTCTTTGTTGCTTGCATTCCTGAAAGAGAAGAGCGATACATGGGGGTGAAGCAGTGCAGTACAGAGGAATGGTCAATCTGCCCCTCTAAATAAACTTACTTCTGCCAATACATAAACTCAGAGAGCTAGAAGGGGCCTTGAGGTCATCTACTTGCACTCCCCTGCTTCAGGGTTGCACCTCCTACTGCAAGGAGTTACTCTAAGGAGATGCCTCATTTATCTTGTTCCTAAATACCTTCTGGTGACAGAGTGCACATAGACCTCTAACACTGCTCTTAACCTTTACGGTTTTTCACTAATTTCTAACCTTAAGATCCCAAGTGGAAATCAAGGTCCTTGCAGATTCTTCCATTCCACCTGGATAACAGGCAACAGGTTGTCCTTACAAATGTTTCCCTTTATGAAAAATAAATACTTAAAATTGTATTAACTTTGAGTGTTTAAGGCAAAAAGTACAGCAAATTCCAAAACAGTAAAGCTGCTCACATAAGTTTACTTTGAAAGGGAAATTTCTTTCATTATTTCTTTTGTATGATATTCCCTCTAAGGAAGTGTTATGAAGCAACCCAAAAGGGGAACGTGCAAGTAATTACTTTTGTAATTGTAGCTGTGATACAAATTTAGGTGTCCCAAGTCCCAAAACAGTCCCATGTCTAATAAGCACTTTGAGAGAGATCCCTCCAAAATGTTTAACTGAAAATTGGCTTGATTTTTCATGCACTAATCTTCTTGCTGCATATAGCATTAAGAAAGTTAGAAAGTTGTCTATGACTAACATTGTACCTTGAGCAAGAAATCAACAGTTAATGGAAAATTTATATTCCACTAAACAGATGGCTTCCTGGAGCCAGTAGTGACACAAATGTCTCTGTCATGTTACATCTTTAAATATTGCATGTCCTAGAGCCTCTTAATTTCTTACAGTAATTAATAAGATGAGATCCTAATTACATATAATGACCAGTAAAATGAATGTGGATAGTATTACTTTAATCAAGTTTATATCTAGAGAGACTCTATTTTCTTACTATACTTAGTGTTTGGTTTTTTTTCCTATTGAACATTTGGACAGACTTTCTGAGGACATTGTAAAAAATTAGACTGTTAGATACTAATTTGTGAAGATATGCCAAATACATGAACATTTTGGACAATGTCAAGTACATTAAATAGCTGTGCTCATTAAAAATTACAGATCTGTGTCTTTCCAATAGCAAAGTAAAGAAGAAAAGACACAACTAAATTCCTTTCTGTTAAGCACCAGATGTAGCTAGCCACAGAAGGAACTGGTGTGCTTTTCAGATGTTACAAAGCCTGCAATGAAACAGTATCTTTTCTTGGAAATGGCTAGATCATGATGCAATTCAAATGTAATTACACATTGAATTCCAAACTTTAAAGGCACAAAATAATCTTGGATTATTTGACAGATTTAAGAATACAGCTTTTTGTGAGGTTTCTGAACACCTAAAGGAGGCACAGATACATTTATAAGGGTTTATTTTTTTTTCCTCAGGTAGTTTGGTCAGAGCGTGCTCAAGCTATAGACTATTTAATGAAAGCTTCAAATTGACTTCATCTTTTAGGATGAGCCCAGTTTTGAGTATGTTGCACGATACATTCAGGGGTGGTTCTCAGTTCTTGCAACACTGACCTTTTTAATATTTCAAGAAAATCCATATGCTTATAGAAGCAAAAACAATTTGAGCATCTTCCAAGGTGGCAGAACCCTCATATGGCAGTTAAAAAGTACTTCACAGAGCAGGAGCAGATTATTATCAGTTACCCAAGATCAGCAAAGGAAAACTCTAATGGTAGAGTAGCAGTAGGCTGTTAAAATATGCATGCAAGCATGTTAGCTTGCCAAAGATTCTCTGCTCCTTTCTCATTGTTTCCTCATGAAATATCTTTTTGCTTGCCTGATAGTATGTCTTTTATTATATTTTATTCAAGTAAAACTTTCATTGCCTTCAGTGACTTCACAGGGCAAAGACAGCAGATTTTACATTAAAATGTTAGGTCTCAAAATTGCAAAGTAATTGCAGGCAAGGCTGATTCTTATGTATGATTTCTGAACAAATTCTGTTCAAATTTTAGGACACTGATATATATTAATTTTCTAATATAAAAATTTATTTTTACTCCTTCTGGTGGGGAAGAAGGGGGATTTTTTTCCATGGTATGCATTTTAAAATCTATTCAGGATTTATCACATTTCTGTTGTTACACATTTAATTTTTAAAAACCCAAGGAATTTCAGGCACAAAGTAATATTTTTATTCTTCACTAAGAAAGAAACAACTCACTACAGTCTTCATCAGTAATGATGCCATTGAAAAATGTTGTATAAACCTGGCAATAACCTGTTCTCACCACAGATCTACTTAATTGCTTGTGCATTTATAACAGATGATTAATGCTTGGTGCACTGAGCAGCAATCTTTGGGAATTACTTAAATAACTTTTGTATAATACCTTAGGCCATAATTATAAAGGTTTATGTAACTTGCAAATGATGCAAATCATGTTTTCTGCAAATATTTAACAAAACACCAGCAGAAAAAATTGTTTCTGAACAACTATAAACTACCCCTCATTTATTTGGGACATTCCATAACTTAAGCTAATTATGGTTGTTAGCTGTAGATAAACACATTACTAAAATACCCTTTAGTGCCTTCAAAAGAAGAAATATGAAAGTTCTACAGTTATTAAACTGCTCATGAAAAAAAGATTGAGAAAATATGTCTCTTTCAAAACTTGGAACAGAAAGAGATGCCCCCAGCACCTGTAAATTGTCATTTCCAAATTTCTATTTTTAACAAGATAATTATTTGTTTATAGGCATAGAAATTATTATGAATCCATATTGACACCTTGCGGATAACTTGGCCAAATGCAGTTAAGCT
The DNA here is from genome assembly GCA_013398995.1 of Alaudala cheleensis. NCBI lineage: Eukaryota > Metazoa > Chordata > Aves > Passeriformes > Alaudidae > Alaudala > Alaudala cheleensis. Next base: position 275,389 of record VWYE01027325.1, on the reverse strand, counting down.
TTTAAGTTCCAAGCTTATTCATCTTGGAATATATTAGTCCTATTAACTCATAATTAAGCACTGGGCACTGTTTGTAATTGAAGTAGTAGTAGTTCTTGTAGTAGTTCTGTATTTTATGAAGTAGTTGTATCTAACAATATAGTTTGTAGATGTTAAATATTATCAAAAATAGATGGGAGTTGACACCTATAAAATATTGGCCTTGACAAAACTGTTAAACATCACATTTGTTTTTAATTACTTAACTTTAGATGGGAGACAATGCTACTAGAGCAATCAAACCTAACCATTGAACTCCTAAACTTAAAGATTTCAAACTTAAAGAGGGAAAATTTAGGTTAAATATACAGAAGAAATTGTTTATTTTGAAGGTGGAAGAGGTTGCCCAGAGAAGCTGTGGATATCCTATCCCTGGTGGTGTTCAAGGCCAGGCTAGATGTGTTTACTTAACAGCCCAGTCTAGTGAGAGGTGAATGTAGATAAGATAACATTACAATATTTTTTTCTCATATTAAGTTCTGAAATGCCTTTGCCAAGAAATTTTTTGGTCTACGGAACTGCAGAATCTGTTGCAACATGCAGAGATGTGCCATGTGTGTCTAAATAGCTTAGAGATCCTTTACAGAGTTTAAAGAATTAGCTGTCAAGAGCTCAGTCAAAAGGAATATTTTCCATGGGTAATGACAAGAAAAAGGCATCCATTTTGCTTCTGATAATGACAAGAAACATGAAGCAGTCCACTAAAGAGTAATAGGAGCCAAGACCAAGATCCTCCACTATACTTTTTTTCTTTCTCTTTTTCTCTTTCATTTTTATTTACATTTTCTTTCTCTTACCTTCCTCCAGTTTTCATTTCCTTTGTTTTTGGTTCTTCAAATAATGTGTTTAGCTATCAAAACTTTTCAAACCTCAAGTCTTCTGTATCAAATAACACAGGGTATGAACCAATCACTTAAGAGTTGGACTTGATTATCCTTGTGGGTCTCTTCCAACTTAGAATATTCTGTTATTATCTGGTAATTTTAGCCATATTAGTAAATTTAATCTGTAGAAAAAAGAGGTCCTTACATAAACTTTGTAAAATCATGAGGTTAATATTAGGATTATTTTTATTAAACAAAGAGTTAGAAACAATGAGTTGCCTGCTACTTATGGCCTCTCTGAGAAGTGCAGGTTATTTGCATTCTTCAGAAATTTCTAAAAAACCTTGTTACAGCCAGGAATACTCTAAAATTTTAATCTCAAGCGTCAATGTTTCTTTGAGCAACATTGTTCTCTGGTTATTGTTCATTAGGAGCTGCTTCTCATTTGCTTGACAATGAAACTTGATAGTAGCATGGAAGCCTTGAGGGATGGACAGAGGGGCTGAACTAACTGTCACCAGAGTTCATATGTAGTTTAACCCCATACTGCATGGATTCTGTGCTGGTGCCCTCAGGAGGGCAGAGAGAGGGACAATGGTCTGTTGTGCAGAACTAAGAGCAACTTTACAAAAAAAAACAAACAAAAAAAAAAAAACCCTGTATCTGAAGTATCTCACTTTTTGTTTTGTTTGTGTTTTCTAACAAAATAAACATACTGATTTATTAAGTAGCTTCATTATTTATTCAAATGTTAGATAAAAACTTGATCTGAGTATCTGAATAAATTTGTGCCTTGTGAAATAGATGTCATATATATATATGTATTATGCACAAACATGTAAAATTATGGCTTCAGTTCAGGCTAGAGTAAAACTTTGGCCATGGACCTTTTCTTGGGCAATATACAACCAGCTGTATTTCAGGTTAAACACTGAAGCCAACATCTACATGTTAATGCAGGTTTTAACCTTTTTTAATGTACTTCAACAAATCAAAATAAATTTTATCCCAGGTCTACCAGTGTTAAGTAGAAGACACTGATCAGCATTTTTTTAATCATCTGAAATATTTGTCTGAATTCCTCCAATAGATTAGAAGAAACTCTGCTGCTGTGAAGCTATGAAAATTGCATATATCTAATGCTCTGTCCAAAAAACAACCAGAAACAACCGACAAAAATAAATTCAAATATTTCTAAATGCTTTCCAGCAAGGATTTGTGAATTAGAATTATTCAGGGTAGATATGATTCATATTTTTAAAACTAAATAAATCAATACTATTTTTCTCTATACCATCACATAAGTAACCAAGAGCAAAGCATCTGCCTCTCTAGGGATGCCATGTGTTGAAGACTAGAAAAACCTGCACAGCAGATAGAGTGAGAAAGAGAAGGCAGGTGAGTGATCACTGTATATAATTTCTTGTTTTACTCTCCATTCAACCCCCTTTCAAACAATTCATTTAGGAAATCTAACTCCTTCTCTACGTAGCTGAGAACTTGCTACACAGAATATGAGCTATCTATTAGATTACTGAACCATGACCAATATCAGTAAATTACAATAGCCAGCAATTAACTTCTCCTCTTAAGTCATTAAAGACTTCAGATAATGGCCTGGAAAATTTTACAGCTTAAAATGTTGATAACAACAACAACAACAAACAAACCCACAAAAAAAAAGCTCTGTATTAATGTGATAGTAATTTTTAACCAGCAATTTTCTTCACATTTTTCTTGGAGTGTTTAGAGTTTCTGAAACACTTACGGGCATGTTTCTTGTTTTGGCTTTCAAGTGTCAGTGCTGTGCACTAATACCTTCCCTCATGTTGCCAGAGTACTGTGGTATTCATCTATTTGGCTAATAATGACCGTTTGCTGTTGGATAAGACGCTGATTGGAACATACCTGTGTTTGTCTGACCCCAGTCCAGTCTCTTCAGGAGACTACATTAATTTTTTAATTCAGTCAAATCTATTGGCTGTCCTTGTGGACATTTGGAAAGGTGACATAGAATGAACAATGGTATTTGTGTACATGTCCAGGATCAGTGGAAGATGGTTCATGACAATGTCTAGACCCAGATGCTATTTAAACTATTGGTAAGAAGGAATTTGGAGAATGAGAGCTACACAGAATGGAGAGGAAAATGAAAGGTATGAGATAAAAGGATCAGATGTTGAAATGCAGTGTGGTTTTGGTAAATGTTTTGGAAGATTTGAGTACAGTATAGAAATTAAACTATGTTAATAAGACATCAGAACATGCATAAATATATCATTTTGTGTGGGACCTGAGCATAAGAAAAATTCCATGAAACATGAGGAGTTAACTTTCTTCACAGCAGTCCATCTGGTGCTGTGTTTCATGGCTGTGGCTAAAATAGCCCTGGTAAGACAGTGTTATGGCTATTGTCAAACAATGCTTGCAAAGCTTGTAGAGACTTTCTCTCTTTCACATTCTGTCATACTCCCCTCCTCCCGAATGAGTAGGCTGGCACAAGAGGCTGGAAGATAGCATAACTAGGATAGTTGACCCAAATTGGCCACAGGGATATTCCATACCATAATATATCATGCTCAGCAAAAGTCTAAGAAAGAGGAGGATGAGAAAAAAAAATGAAAAAAACAGAGAGAACTCCAAGGACAGAGAAGGAAGAGGAAGATGGCAAAGTAGGTTTTCCCAGTAGTATAAGGGAGCAGACTTTAACTAAAGCCCAAGAACTCTTACTCAAGGAGAGAAAAAGTGTCAGAATGAAGAAGCAACATTAGGAAGATGTTATGTACTGACCATGAATCCCAACCTCACCATTGTGCCTCTTATATGAGTGGGACAGGACGTCTATATGTGGACATCTGGATGTCCAACATAAAAATGGGCTCCTTTGTGCAGGTTATCTACTAAATATGCACCATAATTCAGCAAAAAAAGTATGTCTGGATGGTGAGCAGAATCAGCATGAGTAAATCTGGTAGATCAATTGCACTGAATCACTGCCACAATAAACCAATTCAGTTATTGTATGCTTACTGTGATGGAGGCAAATGCCATGTGGCTGAAAACACAGCTCACAATCCATGCCAGTGCCCAAAACACCATTCTATGTAAGTCATGTGGCAACATGACACCCCAGAAAGAACTGAGTTACAATGTGATTCACATCTGAAAAAAACCCTGAGATACCTGGGCCAGGAAATACAGCACTGAGTGTATCACCTCATCTCCCACCAGCCCCAGAAAGATTGAATACTGTATGGAACTGTTAAGTACTAGGCAGTGACTGATGGAAACTGGGGAATAGAAACTCTAGGGTACACATTTAGCAGAGCCTCTTGTCTGGTCAGTATAAGAGGGTCAGAAAAACTTGGCCCTGGCCACTCAAAGCCTCTATTCTCCTACTACTACTGTGGTCAAACCTGTTCCTGTATAAGTCTTACTATAGTTCATCTTCAATAAATGACTCTTCTACACTGCTTGGGGACACAGCCATTACAGATTTAAAATCCTATTTTCCTGAATTCCTTTGTTTATACTAATTCCCAGATGGTTTTGGATTTTACTTTCCTTGTTTCTCTTTTCTGTATAAAGAATAAAATTAGAATGAATTGCAGAAGGTTCCTTTAGTGCCAGATTTATAAAAAATATTTCACTAAGTAATCATTTAGGCCAGTGTTGTCTTATATGTAGAATATAAATGAAGAGTACCTCTAAAAGGAAATATAAAAGAAACTATTTTTTCTCCTAAAAATCATCTACAAAGCAAGAATGAAGCCACTATGCTTTAACTGTTTAATGAGCTTTTAATGAGAATTCAAATATAGTACTCCAAGCTTTGAATATAGAATTTTATTATACATCTACATTAAACAGCTCTGCCTCCTCTGAAATTGTATCTGACTTATATAAATATATTTCAATATTATTGAATTCTAAAACAAAATAATGGTTCCATAGTTAGAAAATATTTATAGAAAAATGTAATTTCATTTTTTGTTTGTTATACCATAGCAGAATATTCTCATAAGATGTATGCATATATGTATACTGTACACACATATATCTTAATTATAAGACATTGCAGGTTTTTTAACTGCGTTACTTGTTATTAAAAAAATAGTATATGTTTATGATAGTACATGTAAATCTATACAATGAAAATAATTTTTGCAAGTTAGAATAGTCTCAAAATGTGTTTATTTCTTCTTGTAATTGTTTCTGCAAGTATTTTCATGGGTCTATCAGGACTGGAGTTCATGTAGCTTTGCCTAGTAGTCTCCAAACATTGGTCTTAAGGAAATCAATGATCATAAAAAGGTACATGGCTTTAGTGGTTAAGTATGTTTCCTAAGATCAGTATTTTATGACTTTTGTCCATAGATATTTTAATATCTAGTTAAGGTAGTGACAAGCCTGAATGGCTGTTATATCAGGTACAATTACATAAAGCAAAAGCAACCCTGGCACAGATCAGCCTCACCCCTGAGCAGCCTTACTCAGTGCTTACCAGCTCTTACCTCCTTAGCAAAAAGGCAGTGATCAAAATGCAGCTCACTCTATAAACTTTTTGATGTATATTTAATTACATATTTGATCTGAGTAATGGTTATGGAAATGTCTTGTTTGCTTGTTTATTTAAAATTGTTTCAACTGCTTTATGGGGAACTTCCAATTATCGGATGATAACTGGGAACACCAACACAACAAACAGGTCCAGGAGAATCCTAAAGTACCTGGATGATAACTTCATGGTATAGATGCTAGGGATACTAGGAAAGATGCCCTTCTTGATTTGTTGCTTGTTGAATGAGGATGTCTCAGGATTGGTGATTGGTGTCCACCTTGGCACCAGTGACCACAGAACAACTGAGTTTAAATCAAGTGTGACTGGATGAAAAGTGCAAGCAAGCCCTCAGCCCTGGACATGAGAAGAGCAGATTTCAGGCTGCTCAGGGATCTAGGTATGTAGAGTCTCCTGGGGAAATGTTTCTGAAGGTGCTGGGGGCCATCAGTGCTGGTCACTTTTTGAACACCACATCCTAAGAGAAGAGGGGCAGGTAATTCCAAAGTGTTTGGAAAGAAGTCAAAGAAGCCAGGCAGACGAGGCACAGGGGCAGCCATGCAGCTGCCCTGCACAGGGACAGGAATTGGACCTCAATGCTCCTTCTGTGTCCATTCCAACTCAGGATATCTGTTCTGGCTTTACAGACAGTGAGGTTTATAAGGTCATAGTCTTGTCAGCTCAAGCTAACTTTTGTATTTTGATGTTTTTGGTCATATATTCATGTTAGATTTCCAAGTAAAAATAGGAATATTAAGACATAAATAACACCAAAATATAATTTAGGCGGGTAAGAATGGTCAGTTCTAAAGCTTTTCAATTCCAACATAATTCTCGCTTGTTCAGTCTATTCAACAAATCTATTTGTCTTAGATGCTTCATAAAAATAGATTACATCATTTATAACAGTCACTGCCTGCAGTTTCTGAGGAGAAATTAAATTATTTAACTATCTTTCAGAGTTTCTAGTACATACTGACTAAATTGTAGGGATAAAATAGCATATTATAAGATATATATCAGAAAATCAAAGAGCTTTATGTAGGCTAAGTAATAGTCTCATATATTTCTATGCCTTATGGGGAGTTTTTAATTAACAGATTTTTGATATATTGTCAAATCTCAAACAAGCGAATGTAAATGTAATATTTTCTAATTTTAAAATTAATGACAATGAAATTTATCTCTAATCATAAATTCAAAATTCTACTTCCTACAGCTGAAGATGGATTTTTATCAAGGAAAGTGTCATAATCCTGGAATTGTCAATACAGTATCTCTACATCTACTTTTATGCAAGTGGCACTGACCTCTGCTCTCAGAGCATGAAATGATTTAGGGGAAGGGGAATTTTATCAGTAATGCTTAAGGTCTGATTCTCAGTGACTGTGCAGTTTTCAATACAAGATCTCCTATTCCAGAATTGTTACTCTTAAAGAGTAAACGTAATCAAGCTCTTGCAAACCTCAGTTCTGGCCTAACAGTTGATACATAATATTTATTTTATTATTGGTCAAATCTTTTTGAAACCACAGGATTCACATGAATGAAAATGCTATGAGCCATCTCATATAACTAATGCAAAGATTAATTACAGTACATGGGGCAAAAGTGAACTGATTTGCATACTTCTAAATGTAGCAAGTGTAAAATATTCTTCAAAGTACATTATCACTGACTTGATGAGCTGAGAGACAGAACTGTATTTGGCATGAATCGCCTTTATCTTCAAGACTGAATATAAGAATGGCACATTTGCATAAAAATCTAAACTGTGGATCTCAACAATAACTGCTAATTGAATATTCCTGATTACAATTTTAATCCTTGAAAGCAATTACTTTTTTTTTTTCTGAAGACAGTTTTGATTGATTCCTTCAGAAAAGATGCTGGGAAATAATTTTAACAGTGTTAAACTGGTGCCTCTTCACACATCAGCCCCCTGGGAATGGCTAATTATGAGCACTGTCTACAGTCAGGACTTCAGACTGGTTCCACATTTATGTGAACCTATTTCTTCCCAGCACTGAGAACACAGCTGGCAGCTGAACAAAATATGCTAATGTGGCAGGCCAGAACAAGTCAAAAATTGTGAACTTTCTGAGAGAAATGCTATTAATTGTAGAAACAAGTTATTTCTATTTTAGCTGCTGCAGAGAAATGGGCTCCTACTTTCTGCTCATTTTAAAGAGGAAAGGAACATATGCTGTAGATCATTATTTGAGATAAAGCTGGGGGAAAATTTTAGCCACATACTACCATGAAACTCCAAAAGAAATTACTATAAACTAGTAAGGGCCTTGAAGAGTCCACAGATTATTTGGGGGGGAAGGGGTGGGTGATATTATGTTTTTGGCAACTGGTTTGGATCATCAAATTTTTGAACTTTTGTTTGTTTGCTTAAGGTGCAGGTTTTCTTTTTGTTGTCTTGTTTGTTTTACCTAGAAAATGGATTGGTTAAAACAGGAACTACCAGCTTATTAGAAGAACAACCTCCACTTTACTTGGTACCTTACTCTATTTATATTTTGTTCTTGTGTAATTCTGATAGTAGAGATTTGTTGGATTTTAAACCCCAAGTCTGATTTGGATAAAATGAAGAATCTTAGATGTGAAGACAGTCTGGGTACATTACCTCCAGCACTACCAAGAAGGGTTTTCAGCATTCCATTTTGATGAATTTTATTTCATTTTATTATTTTTAATGGCTAGCCTGTATTTGAGCTGCTATCTCACGGGGTTTTTTTTATTGAGAATTCTGTATAAGAATTACAGGAAAAATTGCTTTGTTTGGTGGCATTTTCTTATCACAGCAGCAAACTTTTCTAGAATATGGGGGGAGGAGGTTATTGTCTCTTAAACTACAAGTATGTTCTTGAATGGTCACCGCTGTTTAAACTGTACTATCAGAAATCTCATTTAAAGGGATGAAATTGGCACTCAGATTATTTGAATAAAATCAGAAATTTTGTCATTGTTTTTGTCTCCAACAATATACTTAACTTCCTGTGCTCATTTATATCCTCCAGATCAAGTGCAACAACTAAAAGGGTGGGTCTTTTTATTGGCTTCAATACTCTTCGGATGTATTTAGAAGTGGTTTTACAGTAATGATTTTGGCATCCTGCCCTCTTCATTATTTGAAAGCCTAAATGCTTCTCTGACTCCTAAGTGCACATGGAGTAGCTTATTTTCTTCTTTCTCTTGCAAGCAAAGGATTCAATTTAAACAATCACCTATTTTAAAATATTTTTAAGAATTTTAATGTTAGATGTTTTGTGGTTTGAGCCTGTTTCAATGTATTTAGAGACAGAATAACATATTTTCCTACTTAGGGTTTTCCTTTTTCCTTCCTCAATTTTCACTAAGCAATATAGAACAAAGTAAATGTTACTTTGAGTTCAACAAGAGTTACACAGGACAGAATATAGTGCCACCAAGAGAAGGTCAAGCCACATCAAACAAGCCTGATCTTGTACTGAGGTTACTCTATTAAAAAGTCTGAAGTGTTCCAAAGCCCAGGAAATCGTGAACAATACAACATTTTGTGCCTCTAGCTAGGAACATTGCCTCAGTTAAAGGTGATACAGTAACAAAGGAATATAACATAAAGAAATGGTTTCATGAAAATCCAAGGGTATCTATTATAGTCTTACTTGCTAATCTTCCTTTAGAAGTCAGTTTCTTCAATGAATGTACATCAAGGGAATGGATAATTTTAGTTCCTGATACCTTACTTCCTGATTCCTGATTTTCAGTGATTTTCTAATTTTTTTTGTAGCAGATCTTCTAAAAAATATGACAATCCTTCTCTCAATTTTGTGATGATAATTGTATTGTTAATGTTTTAAATTGTTCATTATAGAATAAAACTTTATTTGCAACATGGAGGGAGTGGTTATGAAAAAGCTCATCTCTTTCTTCTGATTTGCTATTCCCTTGAGGCCTCTATGCTAACAGCAGTTTAAATGGAGTATCCAGTAAAAGGTATGTAGTCTGAATATGTGGTTGCTTAGGTTCTCAGTCTTCAGAGAGTCTAAGGAAGGTCAAGAAGCTATTGTAGAAAAAGGAAGGTCAGGAAGCTAATTGTTTTGTTCCACTTTTGACCACTCTCTGTCTTAAAACAATGGAAGATCTGACTCAGGTGGACAGTTCTTGCTGGCTATTCTGTGAGACAGTAACAGCAGCTGATACTACTACTTGCAATGATGAATAATGTGAGCTTATTAAGTATGCTGTTGCCATAGAAATTCTAGAGTTCTTTAATAATTAATGTATTGTTAAAAGGGAAAAGTAATTAAAGCATATGTTTATTGTGAGGAATTTATTTCAAGGCAGTTTTTAAAGCTTTCATAACAACTCAGTCAAAAATAAATATAATATCAAAATTTATCCACTTCCAAGAGTAGATCTTACCAAAAATATATCTCACTGAAACAAATACTAATTAGCAAACACTTTTGCCTTGATTTACAGTAAGCACAGAGATTAAGCTCTTTTCTATCTGTACTGAGTAAGAGGAAAGTTTTACTTTGAAATTACAAGGTACATGATAGTCAATAGAAAACAGAATGGAAACTTTTTTTAATATTGCTCCATAAAATGTGGTTATAACTTGCTACTTGAGCCACCATTTTCTAGATAATTTTATATACTATGTCTCTCCTTACATGAGCATCCACTGGAGGCAACTGTGGTATTGTTCTTAAGACATGTAATATTTTTTTCAGAGTTGTGCTACTCAAAAGATCCATATATATTATACATATCCATATACATTAAAAAATGATGTCAGATGCAGACTCTTNCATGTAATATTTTTTTCAGAGTTGCGCTACTCAAAAGATCCATATACATTAAAAAATTATGTCAGATGCAGACTCATGAATCAGCTCACAGTATTATATGTGGAGGATGAGAAGAGCCTTCTGTTGTTACATGACATTCAGTAAACGTGCATGATTTGTGGTGTGGGAGAGAACATCTCCTGAATGTTCTTTTAAATTTGAAAAGAACAACTGTGGCTGTTAAATGTGAAAAGGCAACTGTGGCTGTTTAGAATGAGGGCTGCTCAGTCATAATACCACAGTAGAGAAACAAGATTTCACATTGCACCAGGGTATAAAATGGCTTTTGTTCTGCAGGCAACAGAGAACAAGACAAACAACTATTTTGGATTATACAGGACATGTGACTGCAACTGGATTAAAATCCTGGTTTTCTAACTTTATCTGTCCACATTCTTTGCTATAACAGGTTGTATATTCAAAGAGTGAGCAACAAATTTGATGTGTACTGCAACAGTTTTTGTTCAGGCAACTCCTGGAGCAGCATGGCCTTTCCAGCCCCATTGCCCTGCATGCCCACCTTCAGCGCCTTGGGCAAACCCACGCTGCCTTCAGCCAGATGTCAGATTCACACAGCTCATTCTGCCACATTCCACAGTTCCTAAAACACAGGTGGATGTAGGTTGAACAAACATTTAGTGAAAATGACACTAGAGGTTTGCTCAGATCATATAATGGTCTGTTGTAGGTGGCTTGCAGAGATTCAGCAAGAGAAGATTGAAGCCTTTCATGTGATGCGGGGTAGCACTCTCTGGCACAGATGCAAGACAAGACACATGCAGTCATTTTCTGTTTGACTTGTTTGGTTTATTTTTCACTTAAAAGACTAGTAATGTTTTGAAAACAGAAATAATGTTGAGAACAGAATTTACAGAAGTAAATTCTGGAGATTCAGAATGCTTACTCTTGCCATGACCTTTGCACATCCCTCAAGACTGCAGGTGGCAATCACTGGCATGTTTGATTTAACCTCACACTTCCACCCATTCTCCCCAAGAAATCCTCTGAATTCAACTTTCTTTTTCATGGAGTATTGAGAATATCTCAACAGTTAATTCAGGTGTTTTGCTGTATGGTGCTCAGCACTACACTTTTTGAGAATGGAGATTGAAAGATTGAAAGGGGTACAATTTCCAGATCATTGCAATACCACCAGATTGGGTTATTATATTTTGATCAAAGGAGAAAACAGTGTTTGATGATTCTGAATCATTATGTTGTGCATTGTAGGGGTGGTATGATACAGATGTAATCAATATTTTTAGAAGTCCAGTCTATAAAATTCCACAGCATCCACTGTAAACATTTTTAATAGAGTATTTCGGCTATTTTGCCATGCATCTAATTTGTTATTCTCATTAAGCTTTATGAATGTCACTCAGGAAACAAGACATATTAATCAAAGTGTTTGTTATAATATCAGATCATCTATTCACTAATTATTTACAACATGCCTAAGGCTGATCTCTGAACTTGCTGCATGGGAAAAGCCTGTTCATCTGCTCTAGCTTAACCCTTGAGAATTGCTTGTACCTCATTGGTGAAGCAGCAAGTAAAGGGAAAAGTAGGGCAGAAGAAAATGGTGGAGGACTTGATTGGACAATGATTTGTAGCACAAAACATGGAGAAAGATTTTTTTTTTCTGTTTCAATAACCTCATTTAGTTTTCATCTACAGAGAGGACAGTGGACACCTCTATAACCCAATGGAACAGCTGCACTTATATACTGGTACTAACTAAAAAAAAAATTAATCCCTAAATCACATGGTTATTTTTATACCATGACTACACATATTTTTCCATAAGGGTTCTGTAGGATTCATTCTTGCTCATTACTTGCTTCTCGTCTCAAAAGCTGGTTATGAACACTTAAAAAAAAAAAAATTCTTCTATTTCTGAATTCACATAGATAAAGCAGTCTGTGAGCCACAGGTAATGGCCTGGATCTCTTGACTACTCTGTCTTGCAGATCTAGAAGCACTGCTTCTAGATATGAAAATATGAAATTATGCCATATAAAAATTATTAAGTAGAGATTTAAAATTCAACCCAATTTATGTCAGATATGCCACCATATTTTCAGTGTGTGTGGTTTTACCCTTCTAGCAGCATGCATCCTACAAGGGGCTATGTAAGAACTGCTGATAGAGGGCTGCCTCCTGTTTTGAGTTGAGCAGGATTATTCCCATTTCAGTGTGAAGACTCCTGTTTCTGTATTCTATAGGCACTGCTGCTGACAGGTCTGTGATGAAGGGCTCACTGTCTATGTTTCAAAACCCTTTCCTGAAATTAAACTGTGAATCCACAGGGAAACTTCCAAGCAATATTTTGTTGCTTCTTTATTGCCAAATTATGCTGCAATACAGAAGGGAAACTCCCATAAAAGTAGATTCTTTGCTTTGCTCAAAACCTGTAATTTTCACTGGGGAGCAGCTGTTTAATGAAAATATTTGCTTCAAATAATCATTCTGCAGATTCTTGGACTTGTTGAAATAAAAAAATAGTAAGAGATTTTCACTTGCTGATGAGTGAAGATGTGGCTTACTGCAATTATTCCTTCCACAAGGACCTAAAGATCATCTAGTCCAACCATCCTGCCATAGGCAGACAGTTTCCACTAGACCAGGTTGCTCAAAGGCACAATATAGTCTAGTCTTGAAGACTTCCATAGGCAGGGTATCCACAACTTCTTTGTGCAACCTGTCCCAGTACTTCAAAAAATGTCCTCCCTGAATCTAGTCTGAATCTACTCTCTTTCAGCTGAAGCTGTTCTCCCTTGTCTGATCACTACCTGTCCTCATAAAAAATCCCTCTTCAACTCTCTTGAGGTTCACTTTAGGTACTGGAAAGTTTTTTAAGGTCTCCTCAAAGTCTTCTCCAGTCTGGACAACTGCAACCTCTCACCTGCAACTCTCTCACCCTCTTTTCATAGGAGATCTGCTTCAGCCTCCTGATCCTTTTCCTGGACCTCCTCTGGTCCAGTAGGTGTCCTTTTGTTGGGAGCCCCAGAACTGAATGTATCAGACTTTCATGCAATAACAGTTAGGGAAGCAGATTGCTCATTTCAGTTGATCTGTCACCTTTAAGAAAGGAAAATTTATAAAAGGAAATACATGAAAATGCACTAAACAGGTTAAACTGCTATTTCCACTAGAAAAACTGTGCTATGATGATCAGATTTGTTATTCCCCCAGACCCACCTTGACTGTTTTAGACCAATATAAATGAAATCTTTTTCACAGAATCCCAACTAAGATTAGAAAGAGGATATATATATAAAATTAGAATTGGTTACTGACACTCAGTGAAACAGCTGAAAAAAAAGTGGTTAACCTTACTTCAGTAGTAGAAAGATATGCATATGGTAGGAGACAGGGATGGTAGTTGAAACTCAAGGAAAATGTAATTTTCAATACAATTGCAACGTATGCTGTCTCTATTTAGCTCTTCCACAGAGAAAAAATTTATAAAAGTAATAAATTGTATGGCTCTGTCTTCCAAAAAATGTTTAAGCTGGAGACATAAATTTGACAATTCAATATTTGTGGACTGAATAATAAGAATAGGTAGTGATTAGTTCTTAAAATATATTTTCAAGATTTTCTATAACTACTGTAATGATTGATGGAAGAAATGATAAATACACTGCCAATTTAGAACAATTTCAAAATAGTTTAGAATAAACTTTCTAGATTTGACATGACTGAACTATCTTAAATTTCTCCTGTCCTGGCACCTGGGAGATGGTTTTATCTTCCTGAATATTGTTCTTCAGTGGAAGTTCATTCCAGTCAAATATAGGTAGCCACTGGATAGTATCACCTCTTAAATTATCATGAAGAACATTTTTATCCCTAAATACCAATTTATCATATCTTTTGCTCCTTTATTATGAAAATCTGCTCCATATGGAAAATCTTATGGGTATTTTAATATTAAATGAACAGAAGACACTCGGTTTATGAAGATAGATTTTAAAAATCAGCATCATTTGCCTTGCATAGAGAGATTTGGAGGCTACAGAAGTAATTATGAAACTCATGGAAAGCACTGAATGGCTGGTAAAACATCCATTTAAAACTGCCAGGATGCAGTACACAGAGAATTCTACTTACTCCTTAGCATAGTGTGAATAATAAATATCAAGTTTATCTAACTCCAGAAGGGTGAGGAAAATGGAAGCAATCTCTTGCTGCTCACTTGATGAGTTGTTACTGAAAGATAAACACTGTCTTGCATCCATGAAATGGAGTGCTCCTGAATTTTATTTTTAGATTGAGAAAGAAACATTTCATTTTGGAGAATTTTGACATCTGAATGCATTACAGGGAAATAGCTCTCAAAAGGGAATATCTTACTGTTCTGAGTTTTTGATTTGTGAAAACTGAGAATTAAAATGGTCAGAAGTCACAGCAACTGTACATATACCTTGTTTCTTCAAAGTCTCCAATCTCTGAATAAGAGATAGTGAGCTGCCAAATAATGGTTCTCCTTGAGAGAAACCCTAAAATGAAACATAACAGTATCAATCTTTTATTAAGATTAAATAACTTTTAATAAGTTATTTATTAACTTATAACTTAAAATAACTTTTAAGCCAACAAAGCTTTGACTCACAAATATGTATGCAAAGATATTGCACAAGCAGATGAAAATAATACAATCTCCATATTTATTTCCCCCCTATGAAGAATCCTTTTTTTATCAGGAAAGGACCAAGTTTCAGGCTGAGCTCAGCTATCCATCTTCCACTTGCTCAGGTGTACAGAGTTGGCCCTGGGAGTTGCACTGGCCCAGTGGTAAGGTAGAAGCAAAACCAGATTTAACAGAGATCTGGCCAGGCTGGCACACACATTCCTCATTCCCTCTGCAAAGGAAACAAGATACTAAAGATACTAAAGGCAGAAGTTAGCCAAAGCTGGTAGATCACAGTAAGTCTGACATTATGACTTCCCAGGCAGGCCTCAACAAAGAAGGGATGGCAAATTTGGC
>VWYE01027325.1:195234-260061 GCA_013398995.1 Alaudala cheleensis | reverse complement strand
AATGAGATATAAGGGAGTTTGTGACTAGATAGTTTGTATCAACAGCAGGTGCAGGCTCTCCGGTTTTGGAGAAACTGTACTTTTTTCATCATTCTCACTCCTGCAAGACTGAGGGCATCATTAGGACACCCGTTTTCTATGATTAGACATGTAGTCAAGTCACAAATCTAAGACAACTTTAGAAGAGGATACTGAAGCTCATGATACAGCAGAATGGTCATTAGTAGAAAACTAGAGCTTACATCACGGAAATGTACTTGGTTAGTGCCCAGGAATAGCTGGTTAGTGCCATTAGAAATAAATACCACTTTGGCTGTTGCTTGATTAAGGCAAGCATAACTTTT
The DNA here is from genome assembly GCA_013398995.1 of Alaudala cheleensis. Taxonomy (NCBI): domain Eukaryota; kingdom Metazoa; phylum Chordata; class Aves; order Passeriformes; family Alaudidae; genus Alaudala; species Alaudala cheleensis. The sequence continues at coordinate 259,717 of VWYE01027325.1, read as the reverse complement.
CCTTGAGGATGATGCATAGTAGATAAAAGTAGCCTCACAACAATCAAACCCCCATCAATGCAAAAGCTCTGCCCTTTCTGTTTTTCTGATCACGGTTAGAGGATTTCTGTTCTTGAAATGATTTCAGCATGTTGGTACTGCAATGCTAAATCATCCTTATGACCACTCTCACACTGTTATTTGAGATTTCCATTTATCCTGTCAAGGATTATGTTAGGCTTCCCCACCTAATCATCATTAGGTTGGCACATTAATTTCTTCTGAGATTGCTTGTAATCTTTGGAGGTTTTGCTTTCCTGTAGGGAATTCCCTTCCTTAAACCATTCTGGACTCAGGGAATTTTCCTTCTCTGTCCATATCGGTTTGTATTTCATGAAATCAAAATGTTTTCCTATGCACAGGCTTTTTTTACCAAATGCATTCCTTTGTGTTGCATTCCTCAGTTATCATACTACCAATGTTTATGTCATATGAAAATTAACTCAATCATATTTTTTTCAAAATCATTTTGTTTTCCCTTGCTAGTTTGTACATAAGTTCCCTTAGATTTTTTTTTTTTTTAATTCAAGTTTAGATTTTGGCTATATGTGAACAGAAAAACCCAGAAAAAAAGAATTCTAATTATTTGGATCTATCCTGTGTAAGCGATGTGACCATCCCGATGTAGTAGGTGTTGTATTAGAAGGTAGTAGTAGTAGGCAAGAGTTTTTTGCTGTAGGTGATACATACTCAAAGTCTGTTTTCTTTAATAGAAGACTGCAGTTCATAAAAAGGTTTACTACTTGTAGAAATATTTATTCAATCATTGCGTTTTCTTCAGTAGTGGTATCTGTGGTGTTCAGTAAACCATCTTTTATGTTTTTTCTAAACCATATTTCCCTTTCTGAAAATATTTTTTTTGTGTCTGCCGAAGCATATTTAACATTCTAGTTAAGTAATTTTTAAAAAGAGAAGGGAGATTTTCAAAATGGAATTTTGCGTTATTTTTTTGGAAGTTTTTAAATTAATGCATTGAGTGTTTGATTTCTGGTTATAAAGAACCCAACCTGAACTTCCAAACACAGTAAATTTGTTCAAAAGATAGAGTGAAAGATAACTTCAGCATGTGTTGCATAGCTGATGTGTGTCATGTATTAGAAAAAAATCATAGGACCAGTGATCTTTTATAGTTTAATAGGTGGAAACAGATTATGCTTAATTACTCATAATATTCAATGAAGATACAAGCTTTGTGTTCCAAACTGGACCAAAAAGCAAAGATTAAATACCCTATTTGTGACTTATTTTAAAAACAGAACTCTGTTTTTAGGCAATAAATTCTATCATCACTGTAAGCTCATTTTTGGCTTATCAATTTTTCTATGAAGAGAAACCTCCATTTGTTTGCTTCAAGTCCCTTTGAATCTTCACTTGTGAAAATCTTCACTTGTGTTGTCTTTGATTCACAGAAAAGTCTTTTTTTTTTCTTCTCCTTTTTTCTTTTTTTTTGTCCTTTTCTTAAAACTATTTTAAAAAATTTCTTTCCCTGGAGATTGGCACTCCCATAGTTTATTTCTTATCATCCAAGACTCGGGTTGACCAAGCTTTGTCATTTAACAGCTCTGCGGCTTTTCTAGTGCACATAGAGAGAGCTTGTCAAAGAAGCCGTGGTTTTGTTCATCACACATTTTTGGAAAGTATCTTGTCTGGCTTTGAAGCCTGCATCTCCCTGGGTGTTTTTTTAAAAACTTCATTTTTTAGCAAGTAAACACTGAAAGTTTGGAACTTTTTTTTTTTTTTTTAATCTATTTTCAGTTTTGTGCCTCCAGAAATCAGTAAGGGTTTAACTGAGCCTTTAAGGTACTGGGCCTTGCTGGGGATTCACATTCCTCCAGCAGGGACTCTGGGAGGCATTCTGCCTCGGGTTAGCACAATACTCTGTACAACTATGGAGCACTGCCTGCTGCTCCCTTCCCTAATTGCTGCTTCCTCCCACAGCTAGCAGCTTCTGATGATTATTGAGTGGAGACCGTGACCCCATTTCATCTGCACCCCTTTTAGAGTTGCTGCTGTTAGCAGCACTAAACAGAAGCTTTTTATGCTTTATTTTTATTGTTCATATGGTACATTTCAGAGCTTTATGGTGTTGTGTTTCCCTAAAAGGCAGTTCCTAAGAGCTTAGCTGATTCATTAGGGCATATATGTATTATTAGAGATTTAACTCTAGCACTAAAATAATTAGAGCTTCCAAAACAGGAATGCAAAAGAGCTGAAAGATTTATTATTTTCCTTTTCCCTGTTCATTGCCCTGTAAAATTTTAAGAGTATGGAAAAATCTATGATTTGAAAGCTTTTAGGTTCCTATTTTCTGGGTAGGCTGATGAAATTTTCTAGATGACAATGCAAAACCTTTTGTTTATTTGTTTGTTTTTGTTCAACAATAATGAATAGGGGTGTCTGGTTTAGGTAACTTAGTCACTAGCTGTTAAACAGGAAAAAAAGTGAGATTCAAAGTGCAAGTCTGTGTTTCTCTTTAAAAGCATCAGAATTTAATCATCTTTGAATTCAGAAAATACATCATTTCTCTTCTGCTTAGAGATAAAAAGCTCTGTGAAAATTGATCAGAAAACAGCTGAAAATAAATAAAACCAGCCGGATTTGGGGGTTTTGTTTTGTTGTGGTGGTTTTTCTTGCTTGGTTTGTTTGGGTTTTTTTAAAGAGATTTGGGAATGTTCATTAGCTTTCCTAGTGCTTGATGTTTATTCATATTCTTTATCTCTTCACGCAAAGGTCTATGACATAGTTCAATTATAAACAAGAAAGGACTGAGGAACAAGGAAACTTAGCAGAGGCAAAATATGCTTTAAGGACCTATTTTGTTACAAAGAAGGAAGGTCTTAACACACAGCAGTACTGTGAATATTTCAAAGGGCATAAGAATTTTATGATCAACTTTGGCGTGAAAAAGAGCTAGATGAAAAAGTAGGTTTTACCACAGAAAATACTGAAACAAATCTATATAATATTATGCCCCTACCAGAAAATAAAAAAGTAATGAAATCACTTTCCCTGCAAGGAACTGTCTTTGACAAAGACACTTGTTTCCCCTGGGAGATTACTTTTATGTTAAAAAAAAAAAAAAGAGAGAGAGAGAGAGAAAGTGTTGTGGAATATCTTTATATCAAGGAGCATCTCTGGAGCAGTGGTGGAGGAGAAGGAGGATGATCCAGCCTTCGTGGAAATTATGCCAAGCCTCAGTGCTTTGCCCTTCCACAGATTTCTTCTCAAGGGCTGACAGTTGCAGCGAGCCCATGGTGTGCATTACATGGAGTTTGTGCAAGCAAGCACTTTGTGAATTGCAATGAGCCAGGGTGAGAAGTGCCCTTATGGAGTTCCATAGAGGAAGCAGTTCCCTGTCTTAGCTCGAAAGTGGCTGAAAACTGACTTTGAACTCTGAAGGGATGTTTGCTTGCATAGGAGTGATATCCTCAGAGGAACTGTTCTCTTTGAGTGCAAAGGATTGTTTTAATAATAGATTCAAGTTTTGCTCTGAAAAGATATTTTAGAACAACTTAACTAGCTTTGAAGTCACAAATAGGTGTTTTGGATCCAGGTGTTTTATACGGAATGTTTGCCTAGCAGGATAGATGTACAGATAACTGAAAGAAGTAATTCCTACGTTAAATCTTAGGTTTATGAGAAAAGCTGGTCAAACAGATTTTCAGTACAATACATCACTTTTAATATAGTGAGTCACTTTACAATAATTCATGATGGTTCAATTAACACTAGAGATGATAACTTTCTTCTCCTGTGTGACTCCTTTAGTGCAGTGATCACTTTTTTTCTAGAAACAGACTGATTTCAACGAGAAGCTATCAAATCTAGAACAGACCCTTTTGGGGTAACAGGGAAGGGGAAAGGATGAACAGAAAATCAGATCATATAAGTGGTACAGAATGAAGCAATTTCAAGTTAATTTTCTTGTTCTGTCTCTTTTCCAAGTTGTTTCTTGAATTCATAAATATTTATTTATGAATAAATAGCAGTAAGAGGGAGAAAAGAAAGAGAACTAGATCTTGCCTTTCACCACAAGAGGATACCAGAGTGTGTTTCCAGATTGCTCTTTACCTTAGAAGAACAGTGGGTATTGGCTATGAAGGAGTGAAACTCAGCCAAATTTCCCAGTCTTATGTTCTCACTGAAATTGAAAACTTTTGTAGTTTCTCATCTACTTGCTTTCTAACATATTAGCATCATTTTCTACTATGACAGGATTGTTATAGTGGGTTTTTAACAACCAGTCACTGCAATGTCAAGTAATTTATCAAGTATGTTTGAGGTTCTTATTGAAAGGCATCATTGCAATTTCTTTGTTAAAAATAATTGTAAAACCCCAAAAAACTCCAATCGGTCATTCATCAATGAAAATAACAAAAAAATGAATGCTCCCAACTATATATGTGTCATGAAAATTTTTTGCTATTTGGAAATAAAATTTAAGGACTGAGGGAAATATGAATAGAAATAATTCTGGATTTTGAGTTATTTAAAGTGTTAAGAAACTTTCTAAAAATTTTTTTTCTCACTGTTTTTTGCTTAAAGCGCCTGCAAAAATACCCTGATTTGCTTCATTCTCAGCAAATTAACAGTAACTGTAGAGTGGTGAATGAAGATATTCAAAAAGTAGAAGTTATAGAAATATATTATTTTATGTAACAATTATTAAAAAAAAAAAGACCTACTTGAATATTTAGGAATATATAGGAATATATACCTTGTTGCATTTGCATATGTGTGTGTTTTTTCCTTTATGGAGACTGCACAAAATGAAAACACACTGAAGGACTAACTGAATGAAGTAATCCTTTTGTATGGGGATGCAAAACAATGGGCAGAACAGAGTGCAGCATTGTCCTGAATATTTCTATCACAATTTTAAATACATATAACTGTAGTGTGATTAAAGCTTATTTAAAACAACTATGGAGAAATTAAACTGGCATGAATTTGTGATTTAAATGAGTCTCAAGAGCAGAAGGCCTTGTGTGTTGTGGGTGCTTGGTTCAAATTAAGATTTGCCACACACAGGTAAGATGGATTTAGGTGCATACACCACCATCCATCAATATCTCAGTCCTTAGCATCCTATGTCTGCACACTGGAAGCCTCTATGTGGAAATCAACTAACAAAAAATATTTTAGGTTTTTTTAATATTGCTGGAAGGAAATGATAAGGAGTTTATGCTGCTATTAAACTGCTTTAAATTTTATTTTGGAATAAATTCCAGAGCTGAGACCTGTCTCCTGGTTTCCTCTGGGATAATATAGTAATTTTCTCCACAGCTTAAATTAATGTGACTTTGGAATAGAATTCCCAGTAAATCATCAGAGAAATATTATCTTCAACTGAGGTGAGCCAAATTACCTCAAGCAAGAATCTTTTGCAGAGTGGATGAAGTTACAATTTAAACGCAATATCCTACAACTGTTCCTGAACTAAGTGGATAGAAATTATATAAATAACAGCTGACATTTAGATCCTTATTTAGGAATGCACTGGGGGCAGGTTGTTCTAATTCTAGTTGTTGTAATTGCAGTAATTGACAGTCTTGTTGTTTGTGGGTTATGTTTTGTCCTGTGAGAAGTAATGTTTAGTTGTGGTAAACAACAATATGTCTGTCTGAGTTAAAGGAAACCCTCCTAGAGCTAGTTTAACTATATTAAGGGGGCTTGCATAGCCACTGGATGCCACAGCTCCAAATCCTGTTTGGAAGTTGTGGAAGTAGCTGTTGCCTGTAAAGAACAGGATAAGCTTTACAAATACCAAGGAGAGAGGACATTAAAACTTAAATTAAAAGAAAACATCCAATCAAACAACCCCTCCTCAAAAAAAAAAAAAAAACCCAACAAAACCCAAACAAACTAAAAAACCTCAACAAACAAAAAAGCAAAGTAAAACCAACATTCAACAAGCTCCCTCAGACTTACTTAGGAGTATTGAATGTTTTATTTGCATAGCCATCTGCTTTCTGCAGACCATCTCTGCCCTTAATAGTTCATACAGAAGATAAAAGAGTTAACTGCTGCTACCCCTAGTACATGGAAAATGCTGGATTTTAAATGACAAGTCATTCTTCCTTGAGACCTCCATATTTATTTGCTGAGATTAAACTAAGGTAGCATCACCATCTGTTACTGTGCCATGTTGTGATTCCACAGCACCAGCACAGTGTCCTAGGGAGTGTCAGATAGGAAAACAGGAGGAGAAAGAAGACCAATGCAGTCAATATAGCAAAAGTACAAGTTCAATAAATCCAAAGAGTGTGTCGATTTAAAGACAGTCTTTAGACCTCAACTTAGAGCATCATGCTTACTGTGCTCTAGACCTTTAATCTCAACCTTTGTAATAGCTGCTTGTCTGCATTAGCATAAACATGTCTCTGCCTTGTTCCATGTTCTTAAAACTGATTTTTGTATAAGGCCAAGTACATGACAGGTGTTTAAGGAAGCCATGCCTGTAAAATTTCCATTCCGCTTATTTTAACTGCAATACATTTTACTTTAGAATGATGCTGAATTATGTAGAATACTTTATGGTATTGTAAGATTTTGCATTAGATTGCATAATTACAAAGGAATCATGCAAATATCATCAAAGTCTAATGCTAAATAGATACTGTGGATAAAAAGAAATTGAGCCAAATTACCTGGTTAAATACCATTATGCATTTTGTGATCATAAGGGATGAATAGAGTAATACTTTTACTCCAGAAAATATTTTAATTTTTTTTAAAAAATTAATTTTATGTACATACATTGCATCTCTTTCCCTTTGCACTCATGGAGGTAAAAGGCTTCTAGCAGTCCTGAGGATAGAGCAGAGTGGCTGAAAATCTGCTCAGTGATAAAGGACCTTGGGGTGCTTGTCAACAGTGGCTAAACAAGAGCCAGCTGTGCCCAGGTGGCCAAGAAGGCCAAAGGCATCCTGGCCTGCATCAGCAGTAGTGTGGCCAGCAGGACCAGGACAGTGATTGTCCCCTTGTACTCAGCACTGATGGGGTCCCACCTTGAATCTTGTGTTCAGTTCTGGTCCACTCACTACAAGAAAGACTTTGAGATGCTGGAGTGAGTCCAGAGAAGGGCAAAGGAGCTGGGGAAGGGTCTGGAGCACAAGTCTTATGAGACGTGTCAGAGAGAGCTGGGGTTGTTTAGCTTGGAGAAAAGGAGGCTCAGGGGAGGTCTTATCACTCTACAACCATCAGAAAGGAGGGTGTAGGTGAAAGTCAGCATCTTCTTCCACGCAACCAGGGGTAGGACAAGAGGACATAGCCTCAAACTACTCTGAGGGAGGTTCAGGTTAGATGGATTTCTTCACTGAAAGGGTGGTTCAGCATTGGAAGGGACTGCCAAGGGAAGTGGTGAAGTCACCATCTCCAGAGGTGTGCAAGAAATGCCTGGACATGGCATTCAGTGCTGTGGTTTAGTTGGCATGGTGGCATTTGGTCAAAGGTTGGGCTTGGTGATCTTGGTCATTTTTTTCAACATTAATGATTCTGTGATTCTGTGGTACTTAAGACAGATTTGAATGTTGTCTGACTTCAGGTAGAAGTAGAATCCCCAAGTGGTCCATAAAAACAGTAGAAAGCTTGTTCAGTGCTGCAAATGGTTACAGTTAATCCTGAGTTAAAATGTTCCCCATGTCACTTGCATTTTATCCAAGGACAGTATACCACAGTGAAATGATTGACAGATATGACAGGAGGACATGTGAGTGAGAAGAATCAGTCTCAGTTTGGAAACAAAATCTCAAATTTAGTTAGAGCTTAAAATAGTATGGCAACATGATTTTGCTATTTTTTCATCCCTGTGCTTTAAGCAGTAAGTGAAATTTTAAAAAGCATCCAGTGATTGATAAAGGAAATGGTAGCGAACGCTAGAAGCACATGAAAGCTATCAGGAAGCAAACATGAAGGAAATTATTACAGCAAGTGTTTGCTAATAGCTTTGATGTTAATAGTATTTGAAAAGAAGAAAGTTGCCAGTGTTCAAATTCTTATGTTCACCCTGATTATACTTTTCTAGCGGCCAAAAGGAGCTACATAACAAGCTTTAACAAGCTCTGTGAAGTTTACCTTGAAATAAACTACATCTAAATTACCATCAGCTTAGGAACCTGGAACAGAAATAACTTTTGAAGAGATTTGGATAACAAACCTGGAAGCATTTTCAGCTTTAAGAGTCTCAGTTGGCACCTGGGCTGGCAGACACAGGAGGAGAAAACACAAGCAGAAGCTGAAACAGAAATGCCTACCAGGAAAAACTGTTTGCACAGGTCACACTTTGCTTAGAGGTGAGGACCTGACAGGGACTCCCCTTCCTCAGACATTAAAGCAAAATAGAAAAGTGAAGTTTGAAGTATGCTTTAAAGCGGGTATCTTTCTGCTCATTTTAGGTGGAATCTAGCAGGTTGCATGTTTGAATCAGCAGTGAAATGAAGAGCATTTTCCTTTAGACTTCTGCTAAAGCAAATTCATCTGATAAAAAGCTTCAGAAGACTCAGTGCATGCTGCCCTGACACTGGCTCAGCAGGGAGTATTACATCTACTTTGACCACATCTTCTAACATTTTGGCTTCTGATGAATATCTGTAGACGTCTGTGAACTCTCCTACTAATCAGTAAGAAACTGGAGGAACATTAGCTTTTTTTCCTTCTTTTACCTTTTATTTTTTTTAATATATATATTTAACAATGTATCTTTTCTGTTTGAAGATTTTTAAAAGTCTCCACCAGCAGTTTGAAAGCAACCTTAAAATAAAAAATTCAAAATAGGATGTAAATTGCAAGGAAGAAATGTGGTTGCTCTTTGATTATAACCTTTGATTATGTTATTTAAAATAGATATGGCAAAATATTTGTGTTTAAATGAAAATATTATTTTCTAGGACAAATACTTAGGTTACAATGCATTATCTTGTAGGAAATAAACTCTCCATAGCTTTTCCAATGTGCCAGGAAAACTCAGAAGCCTGCTGCTCTAATTCCTCTGAGGTGTCCCTGAATTAAAATTTTTTGCCTTAGTTTTGCCAACAGAACACATGCCAAATCACAATCAAAGAATTAAGAGGTTTTTCTGTTGTGCTCCAGGTGCACTTGAGTAAAAGGATGGGGATGCTGCTCCAAGTCCTGATTCTGAACTTCCAGAAAAAGCTTTTCTAAAAACTGAGAGTCACTGCAATACTTCATAACTCCATTGGGGAGATATGTATTGTGGATGAGTAAGGAAGGAAATAGTAAATATGTACTTGTTCGGGTAATATATCAGGTAGAGGCAGGAAACAACTATCAGAGTTTTGCTGATGGATCATTTATTCTCTACGCTCTTTGATGTCAGAGGTTTAAAAATGAAACAGAAGGCATGGCTTCATGATGTTTTCCTAATGGACATAATACATCTCTCTCAATTGTAATGTCAGAAATTTAAGCAAGCTGGCAGCCAATGACCCAGCACAAAAAGTGATGGTTTTGCCCTCCTGTCCATCACCAAAACAAAGCAAAAAATCTCTCTCCTAAAATCTCACAGCCCTACAATATTAGTTAATCTCTCCTCAGGTAAGTGTCTGATAAAAAAAATCCTTAATACAAATAATGTAATGAAGTAGTTCACACACACACAAAAGGTAAATCTAAGGATAATGGCTTTTAAAATATCAAAATATTTGTTCATAGATATTGACTCAGGAACTATAAATCTGTCTCTGTAAGGAGCTGACTGTAGTCAGGAATAAAAAACCAAGTTAGAAATCATTTAGTAGATGTCTGTCTCTACATTATGGAGGAATAAATAGCTGCAGTGAGCCTTTAAACGTTTTGCAGCAGTAGCTGAAGGAATACATTTAACATTAATGTATCCGACACTTCAGTTTTTTTGTTTTCTATATGATGTTAATTAATTGTTCTTTACTCTAAATATAAATGTTATTTTTCCTCTCTATTTATCTTTTTTTCTTTTTAATATCATGTTACCAATTTAAGGTGGGTAAAAATTTAGAAGTGTTTTGTTAAAGCATGAGGCCCAGGTGGCACCACTAGCTTGATGTCAGAAATAGATAATGAAGGTAGAACTTTGGTCTGCACAATCTTGTGGAATAACTAAGATATTCCTCATATGATTCAGCCATTATAATACACATAAATGTCTTTATCTGAAGCATATCTTCAAGTAGGTTGACTGGAGTCCAACCTGCTGGTGGTTCAATAGTGAATCTAAGAAAATTTCTACAAAAATATGGTTTATCTTATCATCTCTTTCATAAATCAAATAAAAGCAAAGGCAGTGTTTGTCAATACAGACTTCATTTTATCACGTGTGCTCTAGTTGAACAATCACAATTACTTATTTCTGCTATACAGCCTCTTTGTATAATTGCATATTAAGTTTTAAAACCTGTGTCAGTTAATTCAAGTGCTTGACCCCTCCTACTATGTCTGAACAGAAGCCAGATCTTCCTGTAAGAAACTCAACCCAGGGAGAAGAAATTATCTGACCAAATCCTGCTCCACATTTATATTCTAATCAGAGAAAAAGACTGCTTTTTTAGACTGCCTTTTGCAGTTTTCTGTTTGCAATCATAAATATATAATTCATTTATTGTGTCCTGTCACAGCTTCTCTCCATCTCCTAAAAGCAGAACTACATTTCATCACTTACCTCCAGACCCCCTTGCCATAGGGATTACACTCAGATTAAGCAGTTCTGATCATTCAACAGTGTAAGACAGTCTTGGCAAAGCAGGTGAGGCTTTGACTGCAGGGAAGAATTTTCTTTCTCATTTTTTTCCCTAATTGATTATTTTTGCAGAACATCATAAACCTAATCCTCTCTTCTGCCTCATCAATTTTGCATTGATATAACACACTCTTTTGATGGTGCAAGTCAGAAAGAATTCCAATTGGAAAATAATTTTTTTATATTTACTTTTTTTTCATCTGATCATTTGCTTTATTCTTCCATGAAAAGCTGTTACTTCAGTGCCATACATCTGACAATCTGTTTAATTGTTCAGTTGAACATGCAGAAGCAACACAAGTGGGGCAGTGGGAGTCAACAGACTTCCACTCATGCCCAGAACAACATATGGAACATATGGATTGTCAAGAGAGTTGAGAAGCTCTCATTATATCCTGTTATCTGTCAGTTTTCACATTACAGGAAGAGCATATATCTAAAGCCTGTTTTGGGGGCTTTTTTAGTTGTGGGATTAAATTCAGGTTGTGGCTCCCATATTTGTAGCCACTCAGCAGAAGTGTTTATGTGAAGAGCCCTTTGTGGACTCATCCTGGTTTGACTAGATTGCTACTGGAAGCTATCAAAGAGCCATAAAATCCCCAGCACTGGTTTTACCTTTCCTGTGGGCATTGACCAGCATGACAGTTATTTCACTTCACAGCTGTAGCTACAGCTTTTCCCTTTCAGCTCCCCAAACCACCCAGGACAGGAATGGCAGAGCCTGTCTGTTCTGACCTGCAAAGCCTCTCTCATTTCTTGCTGTCTTTGTACTCAGGAGAGAATCCAACACTGGTGCAGCCTCTGATTATACACAGGGCTCTGGAGAATGGCTGACTCCAGAGCAGAAGTGCCCAAGCCAAAAAAACATCGATTTCTAACATGTGGATCTAAAATCTAATCAAATTTCAGTAATATCAGCCTGTGACCTTTTCTCTTATTAGTGAATTTATGCACAGCTTAGTCTCTCAGTCCCTTAGCGCTTTGTGTGTGCCGGTGTTGACTTCAGCATAATTATTGGAAAATTTTGAGTGCTAATTGAGCATGATTGAATTTTGATATAAATCATGTGTACTGTATGTGAGAAGAAAAGTGTGCTTGTGTTTTTCTCAGAGTGGTAAGGGATTGGGAAAGTAAGATTTACCGCAAGACGTGGAATTCTGATTTTTCACGATCTAGTTATTTTTAATATAATTTCATTACCAGGAGTCTGGTGACATAATTCCATGTAGAACAGTACATGTTTCACTTAAAATCCATTAAATGCATAACCATAAGACCCCTTGCAGGACTGAACTGAAGCTCAGGTAACACAGTCATTGATAAACCCCTCTATTTTCAGGAGTTTAACACAGCAATGAAATTTTGCTTCTGGCAGAAGCTTGACTAATGTCAAAACATCAAAAATATATTTTATAAAATTACTTTTTACACTTTCTGAAAAATCTTGGTTTTCCTTTCAGAAATAATATGAAGATGACGTTCTAGAATACTTTGCTGAATATTTTGTTGCTCAATCTGTAATCAAAGTTGATGTTTTCTTTCATCCTATCTTTTTTTTTTTGTGAAAAATTTTCTCTTAAAACTGATTATTTTTGCACCCATTGGTGAAGATACTTTAGTTTCACCACTGAATGCATGTATTGATTGAGTAAATTAATGTGATTTAAAATTTAAAAAACAGTATGCTTTGTCCCAGATATTCTCAAACAAACAAGAATTAGAAATAATAATTCATTCCCACAAAGTAAAATATTGAAAATCACTTTGAAAGTATTTGTAAGTAGTGTATTTGTCTAAAACATTTAAACAAAAAATTAGAAACACAAATTGATTCACAAGGTGAGTTTTTGCCAAGTTTCTTTGAATTTTAACTTATTAGTTAAGCTCATGCTAGGTGCTCAAAAACTTCAGTTACTTTTTCTATTCTACTCTGAACATTCTACTCTGTTTTCATTCTGATTTTAGGTATTTTGAAATTTTGAAATTTTTTCCCTTACAATAAAGTTACTTTTAATTTGCAATAAGGATGAATGTAGATGATAAGTTGTGAAATGCCCAGGATTGATCAGGTTTTCTCAGTATGATCAAGCCAGAAGTGTAGATGGAAATCTAAACTTACCTCTGTCTTTTCTAACACACAGTCTTAATAACTAAATTGATAGATTTTAAGTTACAGCAATAAATATTATTTGTGATTCAAGATTCCATTTTATGCTTGCAAGTTAAATATCCTATCTAAGAATATTTTCTAACAAAAATAATTGCTAAAGACTTCATTTCTAAAGACTATTTTTCTAGGCAGACTACATGTTCATTTAAAAAAATGTACTATGCAATTCTAGTATTTAAAATTTCAAAGATACTGTCAGCTGAAGCTCCATCCCTCAAAATTCTGTTTACCACTCTTTTTAAGGACAACCTATGAATTTTTGTAAAAAAAAAGATGTTCCCTTCTTAAGCAAGTTGCAGAAGAGACCCTGATTGCAAGAGAAGTGCTCTAAACCAGCTCCTCAGAAATTTAGAATAAATAAGAACTGCATATGTACCTAAAAGTGCATTTCTCCTTCTAAAGAAAATTATTTTAAGAGCCTGTAATATGAATTTTTAAATCTTACAGCAATTGTAATTAGCAGACCGAAAATTACGTAAATAATTCTCTTATAAGGTCAAATTAATCCTAAAGCTTTGTTTGGATTATGAGGAAAAATTTAATAACATCAGCAAACATGAAGAAATGTGAAGGGAGAATCTTTTCTATTTATTCACTTTTTTTTAGCTTCCACTAAAAACTCTAGAAATACCCAGCTCAGGACAGCTTCTTACCTGGGAGGATGATTGATAGACATCCACTGATGATGAAGAATTTGTCAATAGAACATCACACACTAATACTTTCTTTTAACACTTTTTAATCTATTGGTACCCTGCTAAGACTAAGATTTCTGTAGCTTTATTTTAACTCCTTCATTTGCCATGCACAATTCTTACCAGGAGGACATGCAGTGTTCCTGACTCCACAGGGTGAAAAAAGTTCTGAAGACAAACATAATAACAGGCAAAGACATTTTATGTCATATATCTAAAGCCCTTCAACCAGATGAAATGTAATTGTTCAAAAGAATGAAAATACTTCAAATAAATAGAAAACTGTTAATAAGAGTTTGGATTTTAGACTTAACCTGTGCTGGCCTTTGTCTTTCTTATATAATAAAGCTTAGTATTCCCCATACTAGTAGTGGCACAGACAAGAAACTTGCCTGCTTCAGAAGAATTTAGAAGCATTTTTGCCATCCAGTGGGGGATTATGGTTTTTTGGGCTTTTTTAACATGTGCATCTCATTTTTAAGTATATCATTACTTGATAGTGTTAGAATAGTGGATAGTGTTGGATATTGTCGGATATAGCCTGGAAAAAAGGTGCAATTTCTCCTTAAAGCCAATTTGTGATGACACCTCACAAATTCTAGCAATGGAGTGCCTCTCCAGTGACCATCACTTACAGTCCACAGCATGCAGGGTATGAGTACTCAGTGGGATGAACATTTCCATGATTTCACATGGCAAAGAGGCTGAAGTCTGGCTGTTTCAAACACATTAGAACTCAACATTGTTTTGCATCTTGCAGGGCTCCAGGGGAAGAGTTGTATATCGTTCATTAATGTGAAGATGAAAAGGAGAGAAGGCGAAGTAACTATTCCTAAATGTAACTATAGAGACAGTGGGATGAAACAACATACAATCTTTTTTTGAAGCCCTCTGGGAAAAATCTGAACTTGCATGACACAACACAAAATATCATTGAGATGCGATTGATCCAAAAGCTTTGGGGTTTTGGGAATATAGTGTTATTAGTGCCAGATAATAATAACATGCGTAGTAGTAATATTCAATAGATGTTACAAAAATAACATTTAAAACTCATCATGTATTATTTGAGAACTTATAATATGTAACTTTAGGCACAGCCCTTTATATATATATTTATATATAATGCTTTATATATCTAAACTGTGCTGCAGCTGCCTGCTGGATTAGATTGATATTAAGCACACCTGGTAAGACAAATTTTCTTAGTGGGGTATAACTGAACATAGAATCATAAAATTGTTCCTGTTAGGAGGCACCCTCAAAGACCTTCCACTAAACCAGGCTGATCAAAGCCATATCCAGACAGGCCTTGAACAATTTCAGGGATGAGGCATCCACAGATTCTCTGGGTAACCTGTTCCATTGCTCGTCACATAAATCTTTGGTTTAAAACCACTTCTTCTGACCTGTTACTACAGGCATTGATAAAACCTCTCTCCATTTGTGCTGCAGGCCCCTTTAGTAGATTGGAATGCTGCACTAAGCTCTCTCTGGAGCCTTCTCCAGACAGAAAAACCCCAACTCGCTCAACCTTTCTTCATAGGAACAGTGTTCAAACACTCTGCTCTTTCTTGTGGCTCTCTTCTGTACCTGCTCTGACAGCTCCATGCCTGTTTTGTACTGAAAACCCCAATGACCAGCCATTCTATGATATTTATTAGGAGCCTTTGCTTACTTTGCTTATAGGAAAAACTCAATGTTCTTCTGTCATTAATAATAAAAAAAAAAATGAAAAAAAGATAAAAATGATCAATTATTTCTAGTAGCTAGTTACTTGTACAGCTCACAAGGTTCTTGCTGGACAGAAAATCATGAACAGCAGATATCACCTGGGGAGGCTCCACAGAACCTTACCTTTACCATGCCTTTTAGTACTTTTCATGTTCAGATAAATGTCATTTTGTTTTTCTTAGGTTTACAGTGATTTTGTTATATTTTAACAAAATATTGTAGCATCCAAATAGCTTCAGAAATACTATATCAAAGCCTTTGTTGTTAATTATTCCAGTGCTATAAAATAATCATTGACTAATGTCAGAAAGGTCTTGTGTCCCAAACTGATTTGAGAAAATGAAAAATGTCCCTAATTAGCAAAAACACCCCTCAAAGATAAAACAAACTTCCAAAAAATGCTGTCATCTATCTCCAAAGAAAATTATTCTTTCCTTTTTCATTTCCATTACAGTAGAAATATTGTTTCTAGTCAAGAATGTCTAAGAAGGGGACTTTACCTTCTCAAATAAAAAAGATAAAATAAATGGATAAATTAAAATATACCAAAATAAAGCCATATGAAATACACAATTTTGCAATTTTTAAAGTTTGCCTTCATGAATGGATAAAGAATCTATAAATATATATATAGTACATTTATTTTTGTCTTGAACTTAATAAGTTTTTGAAGAAAGATTTTTTTTTCTATAATGACAGAAACAGAAATTATATATTTTGAAATATTAAGAATTTAGTTTATGTACTATTATCATTAGATTATCTCTAGTTTCCTCTTTAAGTAGGGAAAAACTCAATCAGAAAAAATATTGTATGTTTTCATTAAATAATATTATTTGAGCTACATTTTGATATCATGTTATTTTAAAGTTTCATTGTTTCTCTTTAAGGAAGTCTCCTTTTGAAAATTAAAAAAAAAAAATCAAGGGAAATTGAAGAATTGAAGTGAAAAAACTGTAGCAGCACTCAGATCTTGTAAGATACCTGACTGTTATAAAGAAAAAAAAAAATATAAAAGCATTATTTCATACCAGTTCACCTTTATCATTGTCCAGGAAAAACCCAGACACAGGGAGATGCTGACCAGCCTCAGCAGGTACACAGGGCTGAACAAGAATGGAAATGTTTAGCAATGGAGGAACAAAGACACAGACCCTGTTGTGCATGTGAAGGAAATCACTTTATTGTAGAAGTTACCCCCCTTTAATACCTGTAGTCTCAACCAGACAAAGCCCAAACTTAGAAGAAGAGTATGCATTGGCTGGCTCAGCTGCAGTTTAATGTCCATGAGTAGTATCTCTCATCCTCCAGCTGACCTCCAGCTGTCCAGCCTGCACCCGTGCCTTCCTACAGGGCTCTCTGGTAAACAAGAGCCTTAACAGCTTGACAATTATAACCCCATATCCCACAGAAATGGAACCTTGCTGGGCTTCTTTTCCAGAACCCTTTGGGGTCCAAAGATATTGTAATCCATCAATCCATTAAGATAGAATTCATATCTGTTTCCTGTGTTTTCTTTTAAAACTGAAATTTGTGTAAGAGAATTGCAGGAAAAGTACTAAAAGAAAGTACCCAACACTTTCCTAGGCACTGCCCAAATGGCTGAAATTAACCCCCCATGTCACTGATTTCCCACTGCTAGCTGGATCACTGTGGAGTCAGCCAAGGATTGGTGATTGGTGATTACAACCAAGGATTTTTGGTAATCACACACTGTGAAAAGGATTTGGCTGGAGAAGGAGGCCCTACAGAGGTAGGGCATCATTTTTCTGGGACAAATGTGCTTGTTCTAGTTTCTGGGGATAAGCACTCAATAACTCAATACTGTGCAAATGCACACTTGCTCTAGTTTAGGCCCCAGGACCCTGGATTCCCCAGCCCCAGCCAGACTGGTGTTGGAGCCAGGGCTGGTGATCTCTTTTCCTTTTTTTTTTTTTTTATTCTTTCCTTTCTGTCTCCCTCTCTTAAATTCATCTCTCTCTTTCTCTATTCCTATTTACCTAACACCTTTATCCAAAATCCACTGCCATTTGCTTGTACCAGGAGGCCAGGGACTAACGTATCAGTTTCTCTGTCAAGAGTGTAATTTTTCAATACTATGTAAGATTTTTTTGGAGGGGAGAAAAACAAAAACCTCTGGCTTATGTGGTTTCTTTAAATCATATGCGTCCACCAGTCTTGGGTGTTCCTTGCCCCAAAAGAGTGGGACACCACAATTTGTGTCATAGAGGATGTCACTGCTTTTGGCAGAGCTTGATTATACCTGAAGGGCTCTGCAAGGCATATACAGGATATATGGTATGTAGGTACTTTCTATGTTCCTCCCCTCAGTATGCAAACCTCAAAATCTGTAGCAAAGATATGGAAATTGAAAGGAGATGAATATTCCTTTATTTCTGACTGTACAATTCTGTCTTGGTAAGGTGGTTTACCTTCTGAGAAAAAAAATTATACAAGAGATATCACATCCAAAACACTTAATTTTTTTCCGAGAATTTCAGTTACTCTGGAATACTTTGATGTTTTAATTTCTGTGACAAGTTGTGTTGTGCTTTCCCAGCAGAAGGAGGAGAAGATCTGGAGCAAAAAGGGTGTCTTTCCTTTTGATTGCTCCAAGTGTTATATTGAAATACCTTTAATGCTAAGTACACATTGAAAAGCTGACATTTGAGCTTAGCTTTTTGGAAAACAAACAAATGTTTAAACATCACCTTTTTACATAGGTTAACATTAAATAAATTATAAACTCCTTTATAATGCAAAGTTGCATAAACTGAATTCCTTGAAAATAAATTTTCAAAAAAGTACAAGGTAAGTTAAGTAGATTAATAGGTTAAATCTCTTTACAAATTATCACTCCAAAGTCAATCTCCCATTTTGCCTCTGGCAAAATCACTACTCTTAGCTTGCTCTTCTAAAAGCTGCTGGATTTTTCTCAGTCTGGAGGAAAATTGAAGGACTAGGCGATGACTGGGATGGGTGACAGATAATTCACTTGTTTTACTCTGAGGCCATCTCCAGTTAGCCCAGAAGATTATATATTGCATTTGATGTTGTTCAGTGAATTACAGACCTGCCAATAAGTTATTAAGAGTTTTCTGAGCTGTTTGGAGAAGTTAGGGTATTTTCTGTCTCATGCTGAGTTTTAAACAAGCCACCCTCTCCTGGCCATGTCCCTCCCACATCTATTCCCTCGTGTCAGTGAGCCTTAAATCACTAACCATAAGATCTTATATCCCATTACCTGTCCTCATTTTCTCATTGCATGGGTTTTTTTTTTTTTCCACTAAGTGTAAATATCCTTAGGGCATGTTATTTCCTTTCTTTGCTTCCCCCAAGTGTTTTAGTCTTATTACTTCAGACAAAGATTTTTTCACACCCTCCTCCTCTAGTTCTTGCTTAAATCATGAAGCTGTATATTTTTTTTTCACAGAGGATGTGCTTACTCTTTCTCTGCCATCAGAAACTGCCCCAGTCAAACATGTACTTGGTTTTTGAAAAACAGTTTCTTCCAGCACTTTAGCTGGTTAATTTTTTCTCATTAGGGATTCTGAAGAAACCTTTCTGTTTGCTTTGTGATGTTTGGAAAACCAAAGAATTCTTTCTTCCCTGTCTGAAGGACGTGCATTCTATCAGTCTTGGCACAAATTCATATTAAATTGTGTGTCTGAAAATACTGCACAAGTTCTAATTTTTTATTCTGTTTTTTTATTTTTCACTTTCTTCTCTCAGGAGACTCCTGCATTGCCAGAGTAACATAAGGGAATATATTCCTACATTTTGTGTTTATTTATCAGACTACGTCGCAAAAGAAATTTCTTTAAATTCTTACTGTCCAGGAAGTGCCTCATTTAACAGTTAAAGTCTTGGAGGAGTCTGAAAAATCTTCCCTGACTTTTCCCATTCTGAACTATGGGTCAAAAAATATATAATTATAAACAGCAGTGTACAGATAGTGATATCTGCATATCCAAACAGTTTCCTTGGGTATCTAAGATAATTGCAGAGATTAAATGACAATTCAGAGTTTTTGTGTAAATGGAAATGTCCTGCTCATTTAGTTTCTTTGATCTATAACACCTATAGAAACAAAACAACCAGGCATAAGGATATTTTTAAGTCTGCATTTTTTGAAATAGCCAGGTATATGACAAGACTTAAAAACTTCCAAGATTAAGGCAGTACTGTTCAGATGCTTTTAATAGTGCCAAGGTGATATTTTTTCTCTGTATTCTGACCATCGGAAAATGCATTAGCAGCAATTCAAGTGCTTTACTGTCTTTACCTCTTTCTGCTCATTTACACACAGCAAGCAGCGATTTTTTTTCCTAACCAAGTTAAAAAGCTGTTTAAGGAAAAATCCAGACATTTTAATTCCCTAAATATTGCCAATGGGTTGGTTAGAAATGTTGCTGAGCACCATCACAAAGTCTGTGTAACAAAATATCACTGGAAAAAGTTCCTACTCTGCCATGCTGAGTGTAATAAAATCTCCTTTCAACTACATATCTCCCAGGTAAGAAGGGTTTCTTCAAATATATTGATGAGGTCAGAAGAGATTCATGAGGGAGAAAAGCTCCCTGGAATAGGCCATAATAGGACAGGAAAGCACAAATGACATGCCACTGTAGTCAGCACGGAATAGAGGATTATGACAGAACTGACTACTTTAAAATATTGTTCCTGTCAGCTCTTCCTGCAGATATGAGAATAAAACTCCAAAAGAAGTGAAATAAGGAAACTCTTTTGGTAACATTCAAGTTATTTTCTTTCTCTTAAATGTTTTTTTTGTCCAAAGCTTACATACTTTTTTTTAAAGAACTGAAATAAATTCAGCAACTTTTTTATCAGGAGATAAAAATGGGAAAATCATCCAAAATAAAAGAAAAATAGAGTACATAAGAGAGAAAACCATAATTTAAAAAAATTTGATGGTTTCTTTTCTAATTCTTTGAAATTAAAATAATAATATCAGTTATGCTTTAACATCTCATTTTAAAGACATGATAACTTGGTGGAGTCATGAGCTTTTCCAGCATCATGTGTAAGCTAGGTATCTGTCTCAAAGCAAAGGGAATTAAGAATAATGTTGCTTATGCAGCTTATTGTTAGGTTATCATATTGCACATGCTCAGGTTAACTGTGACTATTATCTTCCAAAACAAGACTCATAAAAATAGGTAGAATCAGGCTTATAATTTTTTTTTAAATCTATGATGACTTTGTCACTTCAGTAGTGCTTAGTCCATAATGTCATATACAGCTAGTTGAGTGATACCATGATACCATTACAGTGGTTAAATTACAATTCTGAGTTTTTGTGCAAACAGAAATTTCCTGCTCATTTAATTTCTTTGGTTTGTAGACCAAAGTCAGAGTATTTTTCAATATTGGCTCTAAGACAAGATGTGATACGTCAGCAGTGGGCATTATAAAGATATTGGAAAGTATCCAAAATAAACTGCTTTGTGACACTAACCTCGCATTTCAGTTCAAATTAAAATCTAGTTTAAAAGGAGCCCAAATTAAAAAAGCTCACTTAATTCCTTCAATTTGCAGAACTATTCCATTCCATTAGGTAGCTAATTTCTACCTGTCAAATAAGGAATAAAAGTGGTCTCTCTCTGGGGGAAACGTCTTACTTGTAGTAATTAGCTATGGAGAACTGGGGAAAATGCCCATACTTTGATAGTAGCCCATGCCTGACTCTCAGAGTGCATCAACCCATGGGCAAATGCAATGGAAGTGTCATTTTCAATGGTTTCATGCTACGGGAGGCTAAAATGAGGTTACATATTTCATAATTAAATAACAAAATTATTTTTTGTTAGAGAATCATGAAAAGTTACTTTTTTTTAAACCCATGTATACAAATCCCTTTTGTTGATCTATTATTCTAATAAGCTTTTAGAGACAGTATGAAGAGGTCTTGATTACTCTTAGAAGAGCCAGGAGAATGCAAATAATAAACAACATCAGGGAAATGATAAACAAACATGAAGTTAACAGAGTTCTGCAGACAAAATTAAATTGCTTCTCCTGCAATTCCCTTTGGACTGCACCTACATTTATGTGTTTACTTCTTACCTAAGAGCATATAACAAAATAGGTAGAAAAATAAAACACATGCACAGTTTGCTGGAGGAAATGAAATGCTGTATTTGTCACTTAACACTGCTTCTCTGTGCTTGCTTAGACACAGAGCAATTTTTTAAGAAAAGTGGAAAAAAATATCTTCATCAACTTTCATACGCTTTTCATTGCCTGTTCTACATAAAGATAACCCATTTCTGGATGAGATGGAGTTTGAATTGACCATCCTTCAGTTTAGAGAAGACAGTATTTTACTCTTTTATAACAATATATATTTCATTGTAAGAGCAAGGGGGAGAAATAATTACAATTATTTAGTACATTATTTCAATTTAAATCAAGGCAAGTGTGACATTTGTAATTTTGAAAAATCCAAATTGTTATAAACTGATTTGGATGTGTATCAGTGACTTATGGGGAAGAAAGTATTGGGAGTGGTGGAAATATTTGCTTTATTTTATTATCTTGTCCCTGAAGTATCTTCATTTTCTTACAATGTGAGCATTAAGCTGGTTGTAAGTCCCTTTAGGCTTGAACACAAACTTTGCAAAGTTTAAATAGGAAAAGCTCAGTAAATCTAGGTTAAGAAAACAAAAGCACCTTCTAACTGTTTCCATAAAGGAGGAAGGGTAATTTTTATATTCCTGCAGAGTTCCTTTTATTAAATTGCGTAATTATCTTTAAAGTAAGTTGCTAACAGATGAATGCACACACCAAGAATTCCACAGCATACCTTCAAGAATGGCATATTTGGAAAACAGCAACCTTTTATTTTACATTTTCTGCAATGCCTACAGGTAATTTTGTTAACGTTTTAAAATTCATTTCATCAGTAGGGGGTTATGATCCCACAACATCAAATTAGCATAAGCACAACCCTGTTGCATATAGTTAAGGACAGAAAAGCCTTGTTAGGAATTTATGTCAGCAAGAAATAATTGTTTTGTCCTAGAAGGGAACAAATTCTCAAAGGTGCACCCCAGTTTAGCAGAAGTGGGGCTGCCTATGCCACTTTTACCTAAACTCTTAACTTTCAGATATGGATACAGATGGTTTTAAAAAGTGATGCTGGTTGGGATATAAATATAATCATTGTTCCTTTATAAAACAAATTGTATTGTTATTGTGAGTGCTGAAAGAATACAATTGAGTCCTAGTACATTTCATACTCCATGCAACTAAATTTTACCTATAGAGATATTCTTTATTCGAAGCAATTCCTCTACTTCTTTTTTTTTTTGTGTGTATGATCTTTCCATACTATGAATATGTATGTGTCTGCATCATGTAACTGTGTTGAAAACATCTCAGTCACTATTTTCTTCCACCAACAGGCTTTTAGTAGGCAGTGAAAAAATAAATGCGTAAAAAAAGGTCTCAGATTTCTAGACTGAATAATATGTCTTTAAAAAGAATTAAAATCATAATTTCTAGGCATGAAATCTGGTTCTGTAGGGAGCTGGAACAACATTCCCAGGTTCTTGCCTGAAGTCTGAAAAGCAAGTGTCATGGGAAGGATATATCCACTAGAATAGCAAGAAGCACTTTCTAGATATGGTTGAAAATATGTTACATATAATAAAAATACAACTGTGTCCTCTCAAATTGGCCCTAAACCAGGACAAACTGTATAGACATCTTTGTTTCAAGAGGAGATTCAATCTCCAAAAAAGAATTTTAGAGACATTCCACTAAAAACAAATCCAGTATTTTCACATCAGAGGAGTATCAGTTTCAGCTTGTTTGCTTGGCTTTTGAATTTTACCAGCTTGAGTTTTATGAATAGATTTGGTTGTCTATATTATATTGAATATTTCTAAAGTACAAAGTCTTTGTCTTATTTAAATCCTATTTGCCCTTTAATGAAAATATAGAATTTTCCTTTTGTGTGTGGGAAAATGTCATTTCTTCATTTCGCCTTGAAATAAAACCAAATTCCAACACAGTAGAACATGCAGAAAAAACTGAAAAGGTGAGACACATCTTGCACCTTTCTTACAGATGCTTCCATAGAAATAGCCTGAAAGCTGAGGATATCGCTGTGAAAAGTGATATGATATGGAAAGACAAAATATAAAAACTGATCTTTATTTTTTCTCATTGTAGATGTTCCAATTTAAAGAAAGAATAGAAATTGCAGTTGATTTCCTACAAATTTAAAACAGAGATTAGCAAATATCTTTTAAATTTATATACATTAAACTTGTGGAACTAGTGATCACTATATGTCATCTGAATAAAGGAACTTTGCCTTAAGTAGTGGGACTAAAAACAAATACTAAAAAATTATAATGAAATACTCATTTTTCCAGTCATCAGTAAACAACTAAGTTGAAGAATTTTTTCTTTTGTGGTGGGGTTTTTGTATTTCTTTTTTTTTAATTTTGTGGGGGTTTTTGGGGGGAGACAGGGACTGGAGGATGAGCTGTTTCGAATATTTGTTCGGTTGGTCGGTTTTGGGGTTTGATTGATTGATTGATTGATTGGGATTGGGTTTGGGCTTTCTTCCCTTAGACTTTAGAAATAATCTTCTGTGAAAGTAGTACCACTCATAGTATATTTTCTTGTGTCCTAATAATGATCAGTGTTGGAAAGTCTGCATAATAGTAAATGATCACTGATCTATATTCATATCTTTTCCATTACTTTCAAAATGCGGATCAGCACCAAATAGAAGCAGACACTGAGGAAATTCTGTCATATGTCCCTCATTCAAACCTATCCCATTGTAAAAAGTCAAATAAGACAAGACTAGTTAAGATTATGACAAGGAACAAACAGCCTGTCCTCCTTCATGGATATGGGTAGAGTCCCTGACCTGCTCACCAAACTTCTCAATTACTTTGGTGATTCTCTAGATGATACCTACTAAAAGAGGCTGTTTAGTGGCCAGATTCAATGGACAATGAGAGAAAAAGATGAACTAAACTGAGAACACTTCACATTATTCACCTGAAAAAAAGTGGAAAAAGTTTTAGGTGCGTGTTTCCTGCCTTGGACCCTTTTCCATTGATTAGTAAACCACACCTAGTGATAATTTTTTGATACTTTGATTCTTGATTGTAGCCATAATTACATATATTTTCTAATCCAGTACATTTTTACCTGATATCTCCAAGTAAAAGTTCCTACAGACTAATTCTAGTAATCACTTACATACATACTCAAAATCATTTACAGTGGTCATCCATATCTTTAAAGCTATGTGTATAGAACTTATTTTTCCAACAGCTTTATTTTTGCTCATTCAAATAGTAAACGTGTCACAAAGATTGGATTTCCATTTTGGGTTTTTCTGACTTGTATACAGAAAGGATGGGGTTTCCTTGTAGTTTTTTAAATGCTAAAAATGGGTTGCCTTTATGTTGATTCCTTCCCAGAAATTTGTATATAACAGTAATTCAGTTAATCTTTTAAGCAGCTAAAACTCCTAGTGAATGTTCTATTGTACTTGTCACTAAAGTTTTCCTCTCTGAAAATTTTGGAAAATATTATTAATTTAATAATGAAGTAGGAAATAACCAAATTGTCTTATGGAAATGATTGGCCCTTGCAATTTAAAGCAAAAGTGGGTAAAGGCGAATGATGAGCCAAGGAAATGAACCAACAGCTTCAGATCCCTAACACATTTTCATAATCAAGTTCTTATTAATATTCTGAATAAAGTGATTGTTTTTATTAAAATGTAGCTAGCTAAACCTGTTTGTGAAGATAATCTATGATTAAGTTATACAATATAAAATGAAAAACTGTTGGCTTTAGTCTCTATTTTGTTAGTGATCTGAATAGATTTTGGGAAAGTCACCTTATGGGTACATTAGTTTTTCTACTCTTTAAAGGACTTAACATCCAGTGATATTAGCTTAGTTCTTTAATTCTTTCAAAATTTCCAAAAAGGTTCTTTGATGCAAGAGACAAAAAAAATCCTGAAATATCATGCAAGTTTGACTTACAGCAGTGAGAAAGAAGTAGAATTTTTTTTTTTTGAGGTGAGTTAAATATTTGTGGCTAGTTTAAGGGTAGAAAAAGCTATTTCATATTAGAAATGTCAAATAGATGTAAATGTTCCCTGAATATACAGAACTGACATTAAGAAACTAACATGTGATTGTCCCCAAAATAAGTTCAATTTCAATTAAAATTGGAATATTCCTAGACATATATCATCCTTGTGGTATTTGAGTCAGAAGATAACCAAAAACTCCAAATTTGTCATGTTCCAGAACCATCTCAAGCTACAGACAAATTAACAGAAATTAAATTAAGGTAGATGACTCTTTTAATTTTAATTGTGACATTACTGGAGAAATGACTACAGCAATATTTAAGACACTTTAGAGAACCCTGATAATGATACAAGTTTTAAATAGAAACATTTTTTCCAAACTTGGATGCACAATGTGTTCTTTGTTGGTAAATATGGCAAATAATTCCTTTAGATCAATTAGATTTTTTGATTTCTAAATCTTAATTAAAAAGCATGATGAACGAATTACAAAAGTTCAAAAATATGATCTATAGATCTAAATATGATATTTGAAATCTCAGTTTCAGAACTGAGGTTCTAAGACCTCCAGTAAGCCACCTGGGCTCCCATGAGTGTCATTAGGGTCTGGAGACAACACATTTATACTCAGGGATGCAATGAACTTTAATAAATCCTAACTTACTTCCATTTGTCCAATCAGAATAAAAATCATCGATGTCTAATAAAAATCTTGCTATTACTAGTTTTGTGATATGTTGCTTTTTTATGGGTTAATTGACCTAGGATTTCTGGAAAACCATGTTTGGCAAATGAACTTTTAACATATGTAAACTCACTTGTTTGTAAAGGTTTTAGGCATTGAGCTACAGCAGCATTATGATTGCTCTTAAAAGTCAGAGTCTCTTAGCATATGTTAATGATAAATTGATTGTGTGCATTTACGCAAAACAGACTTCTCAGTCCTTGAATGGTTTGGGAATCCTTGCTAAATTACAGAAAGTTCTTATTAGTCCTGCAGGTGAGATTTGGGTGAATGCTTGGTTTCGCTAACAGGAAGAAAGATGAGACAAGCTAATCTGCTGCAAAAGTCATGTGTGGTCTAGCAAAGAGAAAACCAAAAAAGTGTCTTGTGCAGTAAGATGATTTATTTATATATCTTCAGATATAATTAGTGTGAATGATGGGTTTGCAAGTTTTTTGCTTATATGGCTTACAGATAATAAAATTCTAAGATAGAAATAATTGTTAAATCAAATTTACAATTTAAATTATTTTAAAAATTTAAAAGGCATTCTAAAACTTAAAACCTTGTGTAATTTTCCAGTTTTGAAAAGAGTTAAAGAAAAATGAAAAGTTTGTGATAAATAACTTGAGAGTGTATTTTTAGTGGAGATACTTTAAGAAGAGAATGTCCATCACAAACAACTCCTTTATAGTGGTCAATTTATTTTATATATGTAAATTTATGTTGTCCTTGGTTTTGAGAGTACCAGCAAAATACCAGAAGCCTTCAGTTTTTATAAATCTGTCAGGAATATCAAGCAGTGATTCCAATACTTTTGCAATAACTTGGAGTACCACTAGCATTGTTCACATAGAAAAGCCTACTAATTAAGGAATAATCTGGAAGAAGAGCACTTACTGTTGAATGTGATACTGTGGAAGGCTTATTTCACTGCAGTAGCGTGCCACGTTCTGGATCAAAGTTTCGAGTACAGTTTTGCATTTTAATGTTTATGCATGTAGTCTTCTAAGCTAACAAGTAAACATTCAAAATGAATAACTTTACTTATCTTCTAGCAAATCTATGATAGTCTTAGAAGTATTTCTTGCTAAAAAGTGTCGTGTTGTTCATATTCAGCTGTCATTTCAGTAAACCATGNAAGTCCCACAAGAGCAGGCAGAGGGGCAGAATCACCTCGCCTGACCTGCTGGCCATGCTCTTTTTGATGCAGCCCAAGACACAGCTGGTTTCTAGGCAGCATCCCTGTATTCCTCTTGGGATACATGACCTTAGTTCCATCATCTGAAAATTTCCTTCTTCCACTTTATTTTGGCCAGGACATCCTTATTTACATATTTTGTTCTTAGAAAAAAATTTGCTCTTGGAAACATATCCTTAAAGAACTGCCAACTCAGTCCTGATCCTTTATCCCTGAGTTTCCCAGGGAGTGTCATTCACTAATTCCTTAAGTAACAGAAAGTTCACTGCTAAAATTCAGGGTTTTGACCTTACTCATTGCCTGTCCTATATCCTGTGAGATCACAAATTCCACTAGGTCATGAGAGCTGCATCTCAGGCAACCCCTCTAATTATTTCATCTGTGTTGATAAGCAACAGGTCCAGTAATGTTTCTCCCTTGGTCAGGCTTTCTTCTCTCAGATCAAGTCATTATCCCAGACAGAGTCCAGGAGACTCCCAGACTACTTACAAATTTCTCTGCTTTTCAAGAAGACGTTGGGGTGAATGAAGTCCCCCCAGCAGTATCAGAGCTTGCAAGCATGGTGATACCAACTCCTTCTCTTTTAATCCACACTACATGTACTGGTAGACTCNCAGTTTAAAACTGTTGTTCCTTGACCTTCAGGTCTTTTAAAAGGCTTTTCTTCATCTTTCTTGTAAGCCCCTTTTCTGTACTGGAAGGCTTCAGTAAGCTCTGCTTTCTCTTCTCCAGATTGAACAACCCCATCTGTCTCAGCCTTTCTTCCTGAGAGATGTTTCAGCCCTTTGGTTGTCTTTGAGGCCTGGCTCTGGACTCATTCCAACAGAACTGTGTCTTTTCTGAGCTAATAACCCCAGAATTGGATGCAGTACTCAAAGTCAAGTCCCACAAGAGCAGGCAGAGGGGCAGAATCACCTCACCTGACCTGCAGGCCATGCTCTTTTTGATGCAGCCCAGGACACAGCTGGTTTCTAGGCAGCATCCCTGTATTCCTCTTGGGATACATGACCTTAGTTCCATCATCTGAAAATTTCCTTCTTCCACTTTATTTTGGCCAGGACATCCTTATTTACATATTTTGTTCTTAGAAAAAAATTTGCTCTTGGAAACATATCCTTAAAGAACTGCCAACTCAGTCCTGATCCTTTATCCCTGAGTTTCCCAGGGAGTCTCATCCACTAATTCCTTAAGTAACAGAAAGTTCACTGCTAAAATTCAGGGTTTTGACCTTACTCATTGCCTGTCCTATATCCTGTGAGATCACAAATTCCACTAGGTCATGAGAGCTGCATCTCAGGCAACCCCTCTAATTATTTCATCTGTGTTGATAAGCAACAGGTCCAGTAATGTTTCTCCCTTGGTCAGGCTTTCTTCTCTCAGATCAAGTCATTATCCCAGACAGAGTCCAGGAGACTCCCAGACTACTTACAAATTTCTCTGCTTTTCAAGAAGACGTTGGGGTGAATGAAGTCCCCCCAGCAGTATCAGAGTTTGCAAGCATGGTGATACCAACTCTTCCTCTTTGTAATCCACACTACATGTACTGGTAGACTCCAGCTGGTCTATCAACTGTGTCACAGTTTTAGAGGAACAAGTCATAATTCCTTTGAGACGTTTCATGGTGGTTTTTCTGTTGGTTCCCACTATGTCAGCAACTCCTGGATTTTCTGGTACTCAAAGTTCCATCTCTTTTCCCATTAAATCTGTGTTAAAGTTCTCCTTGTAAGTCTGTCCAGTTTGGTGCAAAAGACCTCTTGCTCCAATTTGTCATGTGAATTCCTTCAGCTCCTAACAAATCTGATTTCTCAAAGGTCAATCCATGATCATCGAAGTCAAAACCATTGAGTATGGCACCAGCCATGCAGTGAAGCATTCATTAGTTTAACTATTTTCCTTCTTCCTGAACCCTCTCCCTCTGATTGTGAAGATAAAGAACACCTGTGCTCCAGCCGTATGGAGCTGAGTTATCACTCAGCCTGGGACAGTGCAAAATTTCATACATAAATCTGCTGCTGAAATTCCCAAATATTGTACTTCCTGGTTAGCTCCTCCTGTTGTTTGGCATAAGTAGCCCTTGATGGCTTTAATGTATTCATTGTATTCTAATGAAATGTTCCTTGTAGAGTACAAAGTAGTTCTTCCTTCATTACTAACAATTAGGAAAAGGTCTTTCGTAAGTAAGCTCCTAATAACTATTGCTTATTGAAAAACTTTCATAAAGAATACTCACTTATTACACAGATTCAAAAGAAGCTCGTGAAACCTGTAATAAGGACTCCAGCAAGTCTAGAATATGAGCTGCAATAATTTTTACTGGACTAGCAAGTTCGTCATGGGAGTTAGTCCTGTGAAAAGTCATCCTTTTTCTTTTAGTATTCTCTCAGCATTTAATTTCATCTTGTGCTTTCTGAAAACAAATGTGTCTTGATGGTTTTAGAACTGAACATTTCTATATGATGCTGGAACAGAGAAGAAGCTCCAGGCTGAGACTCTGGAGATTTTCAACTAGGCAAGAGAAAGCTGTTGACAAAAAAAAAAAAAAAAATACAGTGGGGAAGAATTTGCAAAACTGTCTATGAAATATGTTTTCTATTTTTTGGCAAGATACAATACCTCGTCTCCTGGATGATAACATACATTTTTTACCAGGCTAGACACTCAAGAGTTTTTTTGTGCATAAGATGAGTTTTAATAGCTCCCACAGGGAGACATTGCGGAAATTGTCACACCATGTTTGATCACTATCTCCATCTAGGTTTGACACTCTCAGAGGAAGGAGACATACCTGCCACTTTAAAGAAAGATAAATCCTTCCCATTCTATTCGACATGATCATGTGTAATTATTATCAGACCTGCTTGCATAGGAGCTATTCTCTATGGCAACCAGGACAATTTACACTTTAAACTGCAAGGTTAGATTCTGTTTTATCATAGGTATATTTTGCTAAGATGGAAGCTAATAGTCACAAAACTGTTAATTCTGATAAAAAAACAAGTCTTTTTTTCCCCCCTTCAATGTCCACTTGTAGTTGTGAATCTTAGCATTGAATAGCAGACTGCATAAGGGAATACATACATATCTAGGTCAACAAACAGAAGTAATTTTTTATTAATGAAAACAAAAGAAAAAAGAGCAGTTTATTTTGCTTTATTTTTCTTTCAAGTTCTCTAGCATTAAATTGAGGGAAAGGAGTGTTACTTTTTGTTTTTCTGTAATACAAGAGATTTATATTATCTCATAAAATTTGTGCTGCAAAGCATAACAGTCCTAACAGAACTGAGAGTGCTAGGAAGGTTATTGAATGAGTCTTTAATTTTTTTCTCCAGTTAGACAGAATAAAAATAATTAGACTTAAAAAGATGGAGGAACATACTAAAAAGAGCAGGATATTCCAGCTTATGCTTTAGATGCAGCTGGGAATGGAGACAGATTTCACAGAATATTTTGAGTTGGAAGGGACCCACAAGGATCATCGAGTCCAAGTCTTAAGTGAACGGCCCATACAGTTCTCATTAAAAAAAAAAAAAAAGTGTAAAAAGATCAGGAAGATAAGAGCCTCTTCAATTTAATTAAAACTCTTAAAGGTAAGCTTTAAGTTGATTTCAGAAGTCTAGCAAGGACAAAAGCTTTTCATTTTCAGTGCTCAAATACAGTGATTTAACTTACTTAAATATAATTATTTTTGTAACTGTGAAAATTTTAAAATGTACCTAATTTAGACATCAAAACGGGAAAAAAATTAGAGATCTCTCTACAGAGTTCTGCATAGTGGTGAAAAAGCTCAGAGACCATCTGTCCTATAGAACTGTCAAAGGGGAAGAGCAACTTCTATGCAAAGCATAAGCAAAGACTGACTTTATCAAGGAGTTTGCTCTAAACAACGTGAAACCCTGTGCCCCAGTTGCCTTAATTACACTGCTGCATCTGAACACTAACTTCCCTGCATGTTGCAAGGCTCCTGTGGAGCTCTTCTGTAACTCCTTTCCTTAGAAGTTTAGCAGCTCTAAAAGATGCTGGCACCATCTCTGCTATGCTGCTAATGGCTGTCCTGGCTCCCACTGGCTCCAGTGACAGGTTGGGTAACTGGTGTCACAGCCTCAGTGCAGCTGGTGTCTGCAGCTGCAGCCTTGATGGGTGAAGTGAGCCTGACTGCCCTGCACTACCAAGGGTCACTCGACACCCTTGGTACAGCAGAGAGGTGAAAGATTAAACATGGGCACTTGTCTGTAGGGTGCTATAATTCTCTGAAGGTAGAATTTCCTCTCAGGAGGGGTCTTTTCTGTGTGGAGCCTGTGTGCTTGTCTAAATCCCCTTTTTTTTTTCATTTGTGTGTGTTGCAATTATGAAGAATTCAATAAAGAAATAAGTGAGCAGGGAGGATACATGTCATGTGGGTAGGACAGAGAAATCACACTGTAGACAATCGAAGCATCACTAAGCTTTGAAGGTACATTTATTTGCCTGCTAGGTAGATAAGATACACATCTGAGAGAACTCAAGAACAAAGAAATTCTTGTTTCTTCAGCTTCTGTTTACAGGCTTTAGAATTTCAAACCAAGATTTTTGTTGTTGTTGTTGTTGTTTGATTTTTTTTAACAAAGTTGAGCCAAGTCATTTCAGAGTTTTACCAGAGAGTGGGATAATTGTTCCACTGGGATTAGAGGAATTTTAAGAACTGCTTAGCAGCAGCTATCTAATGGCTTAAAGTCAAGCTGTCTTCAACCACCTCTATAACCAATTATTTTGAAGATGCTTCTGTTGAGTGCCAAAAATTGAATATCCAGCATGTGGCATAAGTGAGATTTGGGAGAAGCAAAATTCTGCACCCAGACTCCAGGTACACTGCTGTCCAGGCTCTAGGGAGCTGTGGAAGGGCTTTTCTTCTCAACCTGCACACATCATCAGAAATGGAAGGAAAAAAAAAAGAAACTGACCGACTTTGCTTCTTTGGCAAAGTCTTAACTGTCTGCACACCCTTTTTTTGATATGTCACTGAAAAACAGATGATTATAAAATATAAAATAGTCAGCACGATTTTTTCACTCTTCATATGCTTTTTGAGAGTGTTTTCTCTGTTACCTTTAATTGTCACAAGAAATATCATGTAAATGCTAACTACCTGCAAAGAAAAAATAAATTTGACCACTGAAAAGTATGGGAAACTGAAAGGATCACCTATTTTATGTGTTAGTAAACAAAGTAACAGTTCTCTCTGCTGTAAGCTTGTTGTCTGACGAGCCACCACTTAGAAGGTTCAAAAATCTGACAGGATATGTTTATACAAATTGCATCAAAAGCAATTAGAATATAGAAGGGTTTTTAGCACTTGAGCTTCCTGACAAATGGTCTTATAACAAGAACTGGTCAGTTTATCTCCTTTTCTGCCAAGTATTCACCTTCAGTGAAAGCTTTGCATTGCATTTCAATTTGTATTAAATTTATTCACAACTGGATTAGCAGTTTCTAACAATCACTTGTTTTGCTTTTCTGCTTTCAGTCATCTCTTCTTTTTATACCACCTGCTGTATTTGCCTTCTGTTCAGAGTATGCTTTTGACAGTTACTAATAATGCAGATTAAATTTACTTACTATGACAGGCAGAACACTGTGTAAAACCAAAACAAGAGAATCCCATATTTTTTTTCTGTTTAAGTAGTAGCTTAAAAGGCCAAAACAGATTTTTAAGAGCATTAATTAATTAATAAAGCAGGTGTCTTATAGGACTTAAATATTGACAGTGTGGAAAGCTGACTATGATGATGTAATACTGCAAGGTTTTAACAGGCATATATATACATCTCAAGAACAAATTATATCTACATGTCAATTTTGATTTTTTGGGACTCATTAGCATTTGCTACTAATCAATATAGAAATATTTTTATGGAATTAAAATTAGCTTAATTCAGAAGTCTTATTAGCCTTTTTTCTTTTTTTTTACTATTTCTCATCTCTAAAATATCTGTCATTCCTTCTCATCCATGATTTAAAAACAAAAAAAAAGCTAGAAGAAAATTATTTACAAATACCACCTTTTAGATATGGTGATCAAGCCCAGACAGAAGCTGTGTTTATTTTGCATCTAAGATGTGTGGTTAGATAATGGCAGAAGCAGTGAGTGTATTAAATGACTGCCCTTTGCACCAGTGGATCATTGACCTGCTGTACCCTCCACAGGGCAGCCTGGCAAAACTCCTGAATTGTAGCAGTCTATGCCTTTTCCATGCATGCAACTTGGCAGATGCATGAATTACAGTGATCACACAGAAAAATCTACAGTGCCTCATGCTGTATTATAATAGGATTGTTCCATAATTGGCATTGTTAATAGAAAAAGATTGGGTTGTTGTTTTTTTTTTTTTTATTATTAAATATACGTCAAGATAGAATAAGAATGGTGGACATAATTTAGCCCTGCAGATGCAAATGTAAGGACCCTTTTAAATGGAAATAAAAGTAATTTAGAATATTAGAGAATATGACCTTCAAAAAGAGGAATTTCTGCAGAGACATATAAGGTTTCTTATAGAATATGTATATAACAGTGGTATATAGGTAGTCAACTATACAGTATTCTAAATTATAGCTGGAAATTGACTGACTGATGTATTATTAAAAAAGAAAAATATTATGTGAATATAAAATTAAAGCTGTTTAAAAATGTTATTTTTCTTTCCAGCTGGGGCCTCTTTTAAAGACTTTCATTAGACCTGCAGATTGCAATGCATAATGCTCTGCTGTAACAAGGGGAAGAGGATTTTTTTTCATGGTGTCTACATTAGACACCTAATTTGGGAGACATTTAATTGCCTAGGCTCATTATATATCCAAAGAATAAAAGTAAGCATCTCCAAAGGGCACCTCAGAGCATGGCAATTAGGAGGAATCTACGTCCATTTATTATACAGAGAACCAAGACTTTCGTTTTATGGATCAGTGTTCTTAACCTGTGCAGGGACTCTGAATCTCACATTGAGGAACCAGAGTTTTTAAGGAGGCAGATTTCCAGGAAACTGGTTATTTGTCACCTGCTGCAAAGAAATATGCAGGTTTCTCTCCAGCTGTCATTAATAGAGACTTCAGCCAACACCAAGTAGTTCATTTAATGGATCTTGGTGAAGGAACAATAAAATCATCCAGACTTGAATGGCAGCAAGATGGGGGTTTGCTGTTTTTATATACTGAGGACAATAGTACAAATATATGGTGGCACAGCCAGTAGAGAACATGGAATGCTAGCAGGGGAAAGGAAGCTGAGATAAGAGGGACTAAGCAAAGTCTAGGATGAGGGAAGCAAAGCAGCAGCAATGACTTAGTGTTTTGGTTACTTCCATAGGACTTTCAGAGTTTGTGAAGGAGAAATACTAGGAGCATCTGCTGCAGTAAGCTACAGTGAGTGAGTGGGTTTGGGATCTCAGGAGCTGCCACACAACAGATAAAAAAAGAAAAACAAGTGCTGGGAAAGAGCATTCGCAACAGAACTCTGCAATAACAACCTCCACCCATCATTAAAACAACTGGTGTGATGCAGTAGTGGGTGTTACAAATTTATAAAAATTCTGACATAAAGGAAATGGCAAAATGATCATGGCTACATCCACTAGTAGTACAGTAAAACTCAGTAACTATGTTCTAGTAAATAATTCTAGATTAGAAACTTTGTAATTACATATCTTGTAAGGTTGTGTGATTGTCTGAAGTAGCTACATGTACTCTGAAACATTTACAATAGGAAGATAGAAAAGGAAATCATCAGCAGGAAATTGATACACATGAGAAAATATTTCAGGGAATACTGAACTTTTTATGAAAAAAAAAAGATAAAAAGAGACATCAGGAATGATAAAGGAAGTGCAGAATCTGACATTTAGTGATATCTAAAAAATGTCTGAAATGCTTTCTGATAACATAAGAGGGAGTGACAGAGATGCAGAACAGAAATTGGGAAATAAAAACACAAAGGAGATAAACAAATGTACCTCGTGAATCAAATAGATCCGTGAATCTGGGCCTAAACAATCAAGAAAGCATTGATTACTTATATTTGGATAATTAAAAACTCATTTGAACTTGATACCAGGTGGCAAAACTTTCTCAGTACCTTAGTCTATATGGACAGATCATCTTACTGCACAGCATTTTGCTGTGGAACCTATGCAGGTAAAAGATTGCAAGGATACTGTGAGTCCCTCATGTCAAATGAACTGATACAAATGCCTATGCAACCCCCATCAGAATGTATTCTCATAACCTCTATATGCTTTCAAAAGTATTTCTGCCTTCTCAAATCATAAGATTATTGAGAGGTGATACTAAAACTTCACTGTCTACACTGAGAATCACAACAGAAATTGGGGACAGGGCAAAGACAGGGAGACCAAAAATTCTGAATTTAGCACTTGAGATATTCTGCAAGTTCAAGTGCATCATGAGGACATATATTAATAAGAAATTAATCAATCATGTCAAAGTGCATCACTGTCACTGAGTTTTGTCCACTTGTAAAACTACACTAAACACTTTATCTAGATTTGGTTGTAGCTACTGGGTATTGAGCTTTTCTAAAATGTACTGCTTCATTGCAAACCCTTTTTAAGTCTGTAATTTTATATCTAACTTACTTACTGACCCAGACATTTCAGAGATTCTCATTTTCTCCTAACTAGTCTCAGTATTACCAACAGTTTTTGTGATAATGATTTGGTACTATGTGACATTTCCACATAATTCTGTTTATCATGCAATAGATGAGGACCTGTGCTCCATGGGGTCATGTTTTATCACCCAAAGTTTTTAAAAATTTTGCAGTTGAAAGCAGTATTATAAAACTCACTGTTTTAATTTAAAACTGATTCAAGGCCAGGGAATTAAATACAGTCTTTAAAAAGCCAAGACATCAGTTTGAACTTCTGGATCTCTGAAGTCAGAGAAAAAAGATGACAATTAGACAAAGAATAGACAAGATAGAGATGTTAGTAGGGCATTATAATTATTAATATTTTTGAAAGGAAGTCCAAACATGAAAGAAATCAGAGAAGAAATGTGCAACACAGCTAGCTTTTATCTTTTATTTGCTATGAGAAACAGCCCCCAGAAAGAACTTGGATGTATTCAGGCACAATAATAGTATGCTATTAATAAAAAATACAGCAGCAAGATGAAGGAAAAATCAAGGGACAAAAAAGGTACATGAAAAAAAGAGGAAACAAAGGAGAGAGAGCATGAAGTAAAGAAAAATAATTCATTGCAAAATTTCATTCCTATGCTTTTATTTCCCCCCATCCATCTTCCTTTGTTCTTTCTTTGTGATATTTTGAGATATGAAGATTGACTTCCTCCTTCTGAACATTGACTAGCATGCTGTGATTGACATGTCATCTGACAAATGTTTTGCAAAAATTGAGCTATATATCATGTATAAATTGTTCTGCAGTTGTCTTCATAAAATTGCTATGTTGCAGTTAAAAATCTTTGTGAAGCTACTAGCAATGGTAAAATCAGTCCACAGATAAGAAGTGAAATGTTTTTATTTCAGACTGGTTGATT
This sequence comes from Alaudala cheleensis, assembly GCA_013398995.1. Classification (NCBI taxonomy): domain Eukaryota; kingdom Metazoa; phylum Chordata; class Aves; order Passeriformes; family Alaudidae; genus Alaudala; species Alaudala cheleensis. Next base: position 222,774 of record VWYE01027325.1, on the reverse strand, counting down.
CATCTTTCATAATTCTATGAACAAATCATTCGCAGTTGGGTTGTAATAGACTCTGGTGTCATTTTTATTTTCCTTAATACCTTTCTTAGTCCCAGGAAAACATATTAGATAACATCAATTCCAGACAGAGCCAGTTTTATCTCCAGTATTAGCTGCACTGAGTTCACATTAGTGTTCCATTGTTAAAAAAACAAGCAATCAATAACAACAAAAAAAAAAGCAAGAAGGCAAAGTCCTCACTTAATAACACTGAAGAGTTTAGCCTTTAAAAACACATACTAGATTCATCACCCTCAAGAAACCAACCTTCTTATATACACTTCTGTTTTATTGTTAAGTCATGGAGTCAGAGAACCATAGAATTGTTTAGGTTGGAAAAGACCCCTAAGATTATTGAGTCCATCCATTAATGCACCAGAGCTAAGACCACCACTAAAGACATCACTTGTGTCTCCAAGTGCCTACACATCTTTTAAACACCTCCAGGAATGGTGATCCAACCATTGCCCTGAGCACCTGTTTCAGTGCTTGACAACAGGGAAGAAATATTTTTTTAATATCCAACCTAAATCTCCCATTGCAACTTGAGGCAGTTTGCTTTCATTATATTTTACCTTGCAAAAGAGATGAGAAAAGCCTATTTTGCATTATATTGACAAGTTCAAGACCCCAAATGCAGAAATTCACATTTTCACTTACCATAATCTTGATTTCCCTGTACAAGTTTAGCACCACATATATTCATTGGCCACTTTCAAAGAGATAAAGAAAGGAAATATGTAGCTGGAACTACAATTTGTCCAGAATTTCTCCCTAAATAAAAATACACTGAAAATCTATGACAGCTTTCAATTTTAATGGATGAACAGATTGTAAAAGGATGCTCTAAAGCTGCTCAGAGATGTTGTGGTCTCTGAAATGTTTGGGGAAAAAAAAAACTTTAGCTCAAAATAGGAGAAAACAGTGACACTGGCACAATGAGTTTGAAGTCATATGAAGCTGTAGCCTAAAAATCTAACCCTTCATGGATTAGACTATTAGAACAGATGATTTTTTCTATTTTATTTTCTCAAGCATCTTAGCATTTTTTGCCTATTGAAATCATACGTTTTGAAAAGCATGTGTGGTAACACAAGGAAAGTCTCTTACTTGTGCTGGTATATGAAACTTGGAGTTAAAAATGCAAAAATAAAATCTGGAATATAGAGGAAATGTTAGTTAGCTTGCATAACTCATACAACTCATTTTATACTCAAAACAAGATAGAGCCACACAATGTTTATTTTGCTTTTTTCTCTGGATAAACATATAATCATTTCATATTAAATGAATATTCAAACATCTTGAAAAATTACATTCTTTGAAAAAAAGAGTTTTACTAATCTTTCTCTTTTTCCCCTTTGTTTTTGAGTACAGAATTCTTTATCTGAAAGTGCCGAACAGGAAATGACGATGGAACTCATAGAAGTCTAAGTGCCTGAATGCCATCAGGATAAAAAGAAACAAAAGATGTCATTATTCCCTAATTACAGTTGTATGTATACAGGCATCAGATGTATCTTACCCTCCATTGAATGGAATTATGTAGCACTTGAAAATTTTTAGCATTAAACACATCTTTGAACTGCAGTCACATGGTGGCAAATATTATGTGAATATAGACAGACACTATCAATAATTTTAAAGTATTCTAATTGTTTCCCATTATACTTAGTATTTTCCTTTAAAACTTTCTAACAGGTATTTAATTTATATTAGTTTTGGGTTGGGCATATTTTACTGATTTTTGATATATTCTTTAAATGTGTTTCTCTTTATACTAGTGTCCATAAAACAGTTTATAATTCTTGAAATATTATTAGCCTGATACCAAGATTAACTTTGGAAGACTCTAAATGTCCCTGAAAATTGCCACCCAAGGTCATAAAATCATAGTATAAGCTAAATTGGAAAGTACCCATCAGGATCATCAAGTCCAACTTCTGGCCCTGCTCAGGACACCCCAAGAATCACAGACATGTGCCTGAGAGTGGTCTCCAAACACCTCTTGAACCCTGACAGGCTTAGTGCTCTGAAGTCAGATGTGAACTTTTCAACCAGTTGCATTTTCTGTTAACTTTACATATAAACCCTACTACACTTTGGCTTATTCATAATGTGCATTCAGATTTGCTAGTCCCATCATTTCTTCTCTGGTGCACTCTTGGAAAAGAACAGGTGATCGTATTGAAGTGCTGCAATCTAACTCTTGCAGTCTGAGTGCCCCATTGTGGATAACAATAACAGTTCAGAAGGGAGTTCTTCTTCCTCTTCAGAATCCTTTTGATTAGGCTGAAATTGCTAGTGCATAATTTAGTTCTGGTGAATGGAGAAGAGAGTATCTCTTGAAAATGAAAGAGAAAGAGAAAAACACTGATTTTCACAGAAGTATATTAGGGATTTTAGCATACATACCTAGATTCTGATTTTGAAGAACATTGATTGTTTTCTTCTTTTGTTGAGCATACTCAGCTTCTTGTGAAATTCAGCTGAGTCTGCAGATTTTAGCAGATAAAGGTAATTTTTGACAGGTTTTCCTTTAAGAAGATCTAGCAAATATAAATAGTATAGGGTCATAAACAAATAAATAATTCTTTTGATTCCACAGCTCTCTAAAAGGAATAATGCTGAAAAATATTTTCAGATTACCAAGATTAAATAAAAATGTAATTTATTATGAGTTTACTATGAAGAATGCTTTCTTTTGTTCTCAAAAGAAAAAAAGAGTTCAAATGAAGCATGGGACCTAGAAATTTTAATTATTACATTTTATGCAAAGTTACCTTCCTGGGAAAAGGTGTGCTCTATTTTGGAGAGCCTTTCTGGGACAGAGACAGCAAACAAAACCACTGCAAAACTCTGCACTCCATATTTCTATGGAGTGTATGTATGAAAGTATGGCAATTGAGTACTTTACACAGGAAAGAGACAGTGAAAAGGGATGTAATTTCCTTCTAGAGCTCTCTGAGAAATATCTCTGAAATTTCAGCTCAGCATAAACACAGAAAGAGGACATAAAGCCTGTACCTTAAAGTTTAAAAAAATGAGTGATTACTGATGATGGATTGACATTGATTTCCTGTTCTAATTTGTATGACACCACTCTGGAGCTATAAAGAGGAACAACCTTTTGCTCCAGGGATCCAAATTCACTCACTGTGCTGCTGCTTTTAAAGAACAGTTGAAGCTGTCAGCTGCAATTGGCAAAGGAGAAAACAAATAACGAGTCCTTGAACTGGGTATGATTCACTGCTATGGGAGACTTGAAATGCTACAGGGTATATATCCCAGTAGTAAAGCCTTAAACAGGGCTTTGCAATGTTGTCTGTACTCCTGAAAGTCAGTTTTTACAGTACAGTTTGAAGTCTTACAATGCAAAACAACTATTCTTTACAAAGAGTGGCTTCACAAACACCTCATTGCACCTGCATTAACCAGGTATGAGACAACAGCCGTGGAGTCATAGAATGGCTTGGGTTGGAAGGAACCTTAAAGACCACCCGGATCCAACCCCTCTGCCATGGGCAGGGACACCTTTCACTAGACCCCATTGCATGGTGTACTACATCACAATGGCATGATGTGATGTGTGATCAATTCTCACATCCAGTGATGGTGAACCTCAGAGAATACATCTGCATTCCCACAAAGTCTAAACCCCAGGGATTGAAATTCATATGATGGTGTGAGCTCCTGTATACAGTGTTGCCTCATGAGGCCCTTGACTGCTGTATGCAACACTTCAGTTTACAAGGGTGTTCAGAAATAAGGGAAATAAGTACAACTGCAATTTTACATAAACACAAAGGGCACCTAAAAATTATTTTAATTGAAGAATAAGACAACCCTTGGAAGAACTAGTCTTAAAGTTTTTATGTAAAGGTGGAAGGCACCCTTTCGCTTAAAATTAATGTCTTTCTTAAAGACAGTTTTGATTCCTCTGTGACACAAAAATCTGCTGATTAAAAAAATTGAAATAATGAAAAAAAAAGCAGCTTATGTATCATTATTTGTATAGTTAGAGCAAGGTGCAGTCTTTGTGATTTGCAGCACAAAAACTTTTCTGGCTATTTTCCTATTTGTCTTTTTGAAAAGAGCAAAACTATTAGACTAGAAGATTTAGAACAGAGGTCTTAAGAATGCATCTAGAAGCTTATGTAGCAAAAAAGTTAAGAACATCTTTTAAAGTTATTAAAAACTTCATTTGAATAGCTAGAAGCTTCTTTCCAAGCTTGTTAAAAGACATTCAGAATATGTGCCTTTGTTGCCACCAAGCCTTGAAGGCTTAGAATTTAATTTAAAATACTAAAGTTTTATTTTCTTAAGCTCAGAAGCTCCTTAAAGCCTAAGTAATTCATAGGACAATCAAATTCCCTTGTATATGATGTGACATAATTACTTTTAAGAAAATTTAAAATGATGCCATGAACTGCACTAAGTCTTCTGGCCTTCATAAACTCTTGCAGTAATTATCTGTCCCAGGAAAAGGCTTTTGGAGACATGAATTGGTTATAAATCACTAAAAACATTCTTGTCATACTTTTTAATTAGCTGATTTGCAGCACTTATTAAAAGATAACTTTTATTTTTGGCTCCTGTCTGTCTGAAAAATGTTTGACTAGACAAAGGCTTCTTGACACCTAAGAAGAGTTATTTTCAATCACTTTTATGTAAAATAATTGCTCTTTGACATGGCAGTTTAATACATAGTGCCAGTTGTGCCAGAAAAAAAACCCAGAAAACCAAAACCAAACCTCAAAAACCCTGAACTCAGAGTTCAGGGCTTCACTGCAGGTTTTATACACAACCTGTTTTGATTCTAGGTTGCATTGTAAGTTCAAGAGGTTGAAACACCCTTTGTTAACATGTCAGTGTATATAAGCCTGAGTTTTTTAAAAGTCTTCCTACTCAATACTGGCATTACCAGCTAGCATTAACTTGGCTGTTAAAAAGGTGTTTACGTGAAACTCAGAGTAAATGTGACACTAATAAAATCTGCACTGTAATGTACTGAATCTTTTAAGTCTGTTGTTTGTAAAGCAAAACTATCGTTAGGATACAGCAAGGAGGTTTGCTTCATGCTGAAAATCTTTTATGATGATACATCAAAGCAACTGCCTGATAAATCTGACTCCTAGGTGATAGCTGCGGAAATCTTGCCAAAGTCTTGTGTTATTTGGCATACGTTGACTAGGTAATGATGTGATATGAAATTTAAAACTATTCAATAGATGATGTAATGGGGTCCTTTTTGTTTATCAAATAAAAAATTATTTTATAGTAGGAAATAGCTATTTTTCATTATCATTAATTTAACCATCTCTGTTTTACATAGGAAGAATCTTTTGAGAGGCAATGTCTTCCTAAACTCTGTTGGTTCAATAGTTAAGGTACCCCCTGGACTGTGTTAGGAAAGCCTTCTGAATATATTACTGGAGGCAAGGACATCTGAGTTTAAGTATACCACAAATAAAGAGGTTTTGGTTAAAAGTTTGGAGCCAGTACTATATATTTCATATTAATAGTAAATCCATGCTAATGCAGAAGTCACTAGGGAAAGCTTAAGAAACAATAGCAGCAGGAAATGTAAAGCAAATGTAAAGTTTGATTTTTTTTTTTTGACAGCTTTAATGTAATTTCTTTGGGACTCCATTTTCCTGATATTTTGTAGGAAGAAAATAGAGGATGCTTAGGGAAATGAGAATGTTTTTTCTTTTCTTCCTGTGACTGCCTACAATAGCTGTAGCAATCCCTGATACATGTTCAGAAACACAAAGACCAGTTATAGGCTCAAAACTGATGGTGCAAATTATGGTTGTCTCTCCAGGAGAGAAACAGTGCATTTCTGTTCCTCTTCAAAGGTTAGTGGCTCAGCTGATGTAATGTAGGTTTGTATTATGATATAAGAATCTCTTTCTCAATGATACTGTTTTACTCTTTCTGCATAATTTTAATTGGTGTAGTAAGTCGTATACATCTCTCAAACATGGAATTTATGTTACTCACATGATTGGGATGTGATTGGAAACAACTCCAAACTCACAAAGACATTCATTTTCTAGTTCTCTCAAACAAATTTCTATTCTGCTACATACAATTTAGTTCTCTGCATATTTTAGAATAGAAATTGGAGTTTGGACTCTGAATGACTGTGTTATTATTTTCAAATTTATTTTTCTTTCTCCATATCCTCTTCTTGGTCCAAAAGTAAACACCTGTCCACCAAGTGACAAAGTTTCAACAGGAAAAGAGGCAGTGCTATCCTCCTAACAAATTTTGCCCACCATATATTAATATATATAAGTCACTTATATTCTCATGTAAAAGAAAAATCAATCAAGCATTATCTGGAAGGTTACAGAGCTGTGGAAAAAGATATAATCCAGAATTAATATTCAGAGCTCTGGAGAAGCTGAGATACCAGGGAAAGTTTTGCATGTCTCCCTGAGGCAATCAATAGCCTTCTCACTCTGTTAAACTACGAGCTGCTGCTGGTGTTACGCGATGAGCTCAGGCATCCAGCCCTTGGGTGCAGGTTCTGCTATGAGAAGAGGCTCTTCAGGAGCAGCACCAGCGTGCCCAGCTTCCATCTGATGATGTGATGTGTGCTGCAGATTCTCTGCATTCTGTCTTCTTTTCCTGTTATTTCCCAATTACACCAGATTTTCAGTGTAGCCAGAAATGTAGGACTGTTCAAGCATTGCTTTGATGAGGATTGTACAGAGTATATTTTCTGCAATTTAGATAGGATGGGGCTGGATGTGAATTTCAGCAAATTTTCTGTGACCTTAATCAGTAAGTTTATTTTATTATTAGAAATTAGGAAAGAATGGAAGAAAGAGGGATAATTAGATTCCTCCCTGCTTCAGGCTCCATCAAAGATACATTAAAAATCAAGCTACAAAGAGATATCTAACAGTACTTTTTAAAGATAGAAAACTAGTTAAACAAAATGGATAAATACTTCCAACTTTTTCTAACAGATAAAGCCCACACTGAGTACTTTGAATTATTGCAAGAATGTTTTACATAAAAAATGAAACATAATATGAAGATCTAAGAATATGTTACTGTGCTTATCTATGTAAATTGCTGAACATCTTTCCTCTCTTGAACAAGACTTTAAAAAAATTATGATTTCACTGTATCCTCTTTTCTGTCAATTCCATCCTTTTTGTGCCATTTATTTACATTTTTCTAGTCTACAAATAATGGTAAAGGCATCCAGCAGTCACAGCCCAGTTGCTCTCTTATAGAGAGCTCATAGCATCCATTAACCTATAGAGAACTTGACCATGCAGCAGTCACTCATCCACGTCAATCTTCTTTGTCATTATGTATGTTGCAATCACTATAAGTTAATCACAGCAAAATTCAGAGGAACTATTTGATGGAACCAAATTTTTTCCAGTCTTGCATTCTTTGAAGTAGAGGTGTCAAAGAGTTTCATGGCATTTATATCTCTGCTTTCTACCATTTGAAAATAACCTCATCAATTTAGATCAGGTTTTAATCATAGTCATGAAGACACTCAAGGCCATGTGCAATAGGCTACACTCCCTATACCTGGGGGGAATACAGCTGAAGGACCTCCTGGAGCACAGGGATTGTCACATCTCATTGTTCAGATGTGATTGACTGATGCAGCACCACACAATGCTTTAAGGAAAAACTTTCCAAATTATGCTTTTCCTTAAGCAAATACATACATTTTTTAAAATATTATATTAGGCTTTCTTTTCCTTTTTGTCTTGTTTAGGGAAAGAGAAAATAACAGATAAAGAGGCATCCATTTTGCATAAGAATTTTGATGTAAGGAAATAACCAAGCATTAAGAATGTCCATCATTTGCAGTAATGAGTCTATCTGCTAGTCATTTTGCAATTTATTCCAAAGAAAGAGAGGTTCTCATTCAGATCCTAGGCACATTTTTCACTGTGCTTAACTGTTAGATTTGAAGAGGCTGCAGAGAAGTTATGATTAGTATCAGGTACAAGTAGCACTGCTGATTTCTGAAACAGTCTATGTAAATGTCTTATTCTGTGATTCACTCTAGTTTTGCTGGGAGACTGTTACTTATACTATATATGAGCTTTGCGCTTAGCCTTTGAGATGAGTCTACTAATTCTTCCTCATTCTTGCACTTAATACAGTACAAGGATAAAAAAATATAGTGCCTTAGGATAAAAAAAATCAATAAGATTTCATCATTTAGGGTGCCTTGGCAAGCTGCTTAACAGAAACCACTCTCTGGGGTGGAGAGAGGGTTTCAAAAAAATGTAAGAATTTGTGTCATAGATTTTTATTTTACGTCATAGCTTGGATTCTGGCTCCTCTTGTCTTACTTCAAGAGAAGATTTCAGTGCATGCCAAGGTTGGGGCAAAAACTCCAAAGTTTTCATTGAAGGATATTCTGAAGGTCCATTTTTTTACTTTATACCTCTTTAAGATATTATTCTACTCTCATGCTGTATCAGAATAGAAAACTCTAAATAAGGAACCTATAATAGTGTATGTCTAAACGTTATAATTATCATCTTTAACATGGTTGAAAATATTTTTTTCTTTGAAGACTAACCTAATTTCAAAAATATTCAGTTGCAGTCATTCTGATCAACAGTTCTTCTGTTTTAATCATTATTCTGATGAGATAAGAGCTGGAAGGTGCATTAAAGTGGAAGATTCAACTAAATGCAACAGTGTCATATTTGCAATATTTTCATGTTTTAAAAATGAATTTTAATCTACATCATAGAACCATAAAATCATTGAATGGCTTGGGTTGAAAAGGGACCTTAAAGATGTAGTTTCAACCTCCTTTCAATGGACAGGGTCACCTTTCACTTGACCAGGTTGCTCAGAGCCCCATCCAACGTGGTCTTGAACACTTCTGGGGATGAGGAATCCACAACTTCTCCAGGCAAGCTTTTCCAGTGCCTAACCACCCTGAAAGCAAAGAATTTTCCCCTATTATCTGATCTACATGCACTCTTTTTCAGTTTGAATCCATTCTTTCTCCTGCCAGTACACACCTTTGCAAACAGTATCTCTCCATCATTCTTGTAGTCTATTCTCAGGTACTGGAAGTCCAAATCCTTCTCTTTTTCGGCTGAGCAATCCCAATTTTTCTAAAGATAACCTGGAGAAGAAGAAAAAAATTACATTATTGAGTATGAGTATCCAAATGTGATTACAAATTTCCAGTTTCAATTTTTCATTGTGTCTGGCCAAGATTTTTCAGTTGTATAATAGCACAAGTAAAGGGAAGATATGACCCATATTATCATGTTTTTCAGAGACTTCCTAGGAAAGAAGGTAAAAAAATGTTAATAACTTTTTTCCATGCAAAATTTATGTCTTACAAGAAAGATTTAATTTTGTTTTTTCTTGCTATCACAAAAACAAAGTTTCATGCACATTTAAAAACCTATAATGCATTTGCTGTTTAAAATGCAGTCATTATAATGACATCATATCACAGATGGCAGATAGTAAAAAGGACAGTTTTGCAAAAGTGTATTCCTAAACTACATTTATACAAACTGAAAAATAAACAGTCACAAGGTCAGTCTGTATATTCCCTGTTCACATTTATGAACACTCACAGACATGGGAAGCACCATTACAGTCAGTGAGATAATTCTTCTGGATAGCTCTCAAAACCTGCAAAAGGTTAATCACCTGATAGAAATAATTTTATAAATTGTTTGACAAAGAGAAAACAAGGATTACAAAGGTACAAAATTACAGTAAATAATTTCATCAGTCACACTTTTGTGGAAGTGGCATTTTATTAAAAATGAAATGGGGTTACTGCGGGGATGAATAAATAATAATAAAGGACAAGAGGGCACATTTGAAGGAGAATATAAATCCACATATCATTGTGAACCAATTGGTCTGTCACTGAATAGTGTACATCTAAGCAAGCTCATTGATACTGGAGGGAAGAAAGAGAGAGAAAGAGACAGAGAGAGAGAATCCAGAGGATTTCCAGCGGAAAACACACTCCCTGGTTTTCTGACTCAGATTACATCCAGGTGGGACTGCTTGGCTCTTCCTGCTGGGTGGAGCCAATGGGATGATGTAATTTTCTCAGTCATGCAGTGAGCCTTAAGTGGCCCATTAACAGCAGAAGTCCCCCTGGAGGAAGGATAGGTGGTGGAAAAGATAAAGAACATGCCCCACCTGGTTTTAACAGCTGGTCCATTAACAGAAGACCCTGCCTCCTCCCTCCTGGAGTTAAAAGACGTTAACAGCACAGAATTATTCAGAAATTCAGAATGTGCAAGAAACCCTTGGAATAATCTCTTTTTCTGCATCTTTATACTCTCACAGCATCACAGAACGGTTGGGGTTGGAAGAGGCCTCTGTAGATGATACAATCCCCTACTCTCCCTCCAGCAGGTTCACCTAGAATGGGGTGTCCAGGATCACATCCGGGCAGGTTTTGAATCTCCAAAGAAGGAGATTCTACAACATCTCTGGACAGCCTGTTCCAGTGCTCTGGAATGCTCACATTAAAGAAGTTTCTCATCATATTCTTATGGAACTTCCTGTGTGCCAGTTTGTGCCATTTGGCCCCTTGTCCTATCACTGGGTACCACTAAAAAGAGCTTGACTCCATCTTCTTGACACCTACCTTTAGGATATTTGTGTGAAATTATAAGGTCTTCTCTCAATCACCTTTACCCAAGAAAAATAGGCCCAACTCTCTCAGCCCATTGTCTTCCCATAGCAGTAAATAGAGATTGTGCTTTCGCATTGAAATGTCTGCCTCTCAAAGACCATGAATGTATACAGCTTCACTCTGTCAACAAAAAGCCTTAAAATTTACACAAAAAATGTCTTCAGAAAGTCATATAAACAAAAGTAATGTAATATTTTAATACGTTCAAATTTCAAACCAAGTTTTCTAGGTTTTTTCCTACACTTTCTGCATTTCATTTAATTGCAAACAATTATATGTATATAAATGTTTTGTTTTCTGAGAGTGATGATTTGAAGTCATGATGATTGACCAGTATCTGAAGTTTATGTTCAGACAGAATTTGGTCTTACCTCAGACTCAGAACAAGTTATGCAGGTCTACTGGATCAGTGGCTCACTGTTGTTCATTCTTATATTTTGCTCACAAAAACTCTTGGATTATATAAAATTTTTTCCCCTTATTTTCCTTATTACTGGGAACTCCTACTTGACTCCTACTAAAATTCAGGATTGCTTGTCTCTTTCTGTAGTAATAGTTTAGTACATTTTTATTTTGCTGAAACTACTGTATTGTATTTTTGAAAATGTAGGGAAAACTTACAGAGTGGAAGAACTTACATAAAGACTGACTTAAAGTATCTGAAGAAGGAAAAATAACCACAGGTCTCAGATTTATATTCAGATCTCGTATCTTCAGTTTAGCTTCTACTACAAAGCCAAAAAAAAAAAAAAATCTTATCATCATGGTTTTTTGTTAGTCTGGACTGCTGAACTCTCCAGAGCTGTTCCCCAGGAGAACAGCAAATGCCCAGGGAATTCAGCCATCTCTACAAGGAGCCATGAAAACTGAGGTCTTGGGCCTTTTCATGGAGACTATAAACATGCCTGTTCTTCACTGAGAATTACAATGAAGCCAATTTAAAATAAAAATTAAGTTTCTTTATGAAATAAAAAGTTCCACATTTTTTCTTTACCTTTCTGTCTCTCACCCACCCCTAAAGAACATAGATAATTATTGCTGCAGGGTGAGAAAGCAGAAAGAAAGTGAAAGTTGTTAATGGTTTCTATTTTTACACAGATATAAATGATGTGACACAGTGGGACCACATAAGAATCTAGGTGGATAGACATCAGCAATCATGTTACACAACTAGAAAGAGTAAGATTATATCCAATGAAAATTATGACAACATTTTATCTATTTATTAATCTTTTGAAACGGATTATTGCACAGTAATAATAGAGGGAGAGGAGGGGATAAGGATCAAGTTTTTCCACAACTGACAAGCCAAGTAGAAATAGATAACATTAACTTTCAAGAAACTACTACTTTTCTCTTCCTGAAAAGCTATTAAAATATTGACCCAAATGTCTCCTAAAATCAGTATAAATACTGTATTTACAGTGTACTGTAAATAAAGCATTTTGAGAGCTGAACTATTTTTGGATGGATAAACATCTTTTGAAATTCAAAAGGATCTTTGAAGACTCTCCAGATCAAGATCTGCTCTTGTTTCTTGCATTGTATGCATTCCCCTTGTTGCTTTTGGTTCATCAGCACTTTGATCCTAAGGTTAAGATTATTCCACTTCAATGGAGTAATCATCTTACAGCACCATCTAGGTTTAAGACAATGAATTCCAATGTTGTTGCTGCTATAGCATAAAGGTCAGCACTTGAGTTCACCAGGACCCTGGGACACTATTCAGGCAGCTAAATTGATCTGAGAACAGTGCAGTCTACTCTCTTTCAAAGCTAGCCAGCTGAAAGCAAATTTGGATATAGCCACAAAATCTGCACATGTGACTGCTGTTGAAGTTGGTATATTTAAAAGATGGTATAATCTTACACGCAATCTCCAGAAGTGTTGGCTGTTCTGGGCAAAAATCTCACAGGAACAGCTCGTTGGTTTTGACTTAGGAGCCATCTAAGTATCTCTTGTAGGAAAAGCCACCCAATTGATCTGACAAACTGATAATTAATAGATACTATGTAACTTACATTTACAATCAGAAAGACAAAATTATTAAGTCTAATCATTAATAGGAAGATCAATTCTCTAGTGTTAGATTTCTCCTGTAGACAAACTTGGAAAGGCAAGATATATGTTTAGTAACCTCTAAATATAACTCTTATTCAAGTTATTAAATTTTCCTAGGATGTATTTTCTGTAAAAATCGAAATACTTACTATGATTCCTTAGGGTTTGTCTTTTTCTTTTTCCTTATGAATATTTTGGCATGGTATTGCTGCTTATAAGGTTTACAGAGAGAGTTTGCTTTCAAGAATGTGAGTTTCTAAATTATAGTTCCAAATGCTGGCACTGTAAACCTGAATCTTTACACTTCTAGTGTAAGAATAGTCATTGATAGCTGACTATTCAAAAACATTTTGAATTTCAAGCCAGGCACAGCCAAAGAATATCCTAAATTACTTCAAAAAGCACCTGGATGTTTAGATAAGAAATCCAAGAAATTATATGCCTGTGATAATACTGAAATATGAGAATCAGACTCAGAGGATTTACACTTTAAAAAATGAAATCAGAATTCAGCTTTTCCACAGAATGAACCCTCAGCAGACACTTCCAGTGTTAACATCTTTACAAAACTCTGCAGATCAAGTATACTCTTTCTTACATTGCCGCTTGTTTCAGAAGTCCTCCTCCTACTGAGTTGCTTCCTCTTTTGTGTCTCACCCCACAACCCTGCTTTTCCACTTTACTCTGCAACCAAATCCTCCCTTTGCTCAGCTCAGCACATCTGCTCACTGTGCTCACTTCAGGCTGAAGGAGAACACTGGCATCTCAGCGCTTTAGGCTTTCAGTGTGCCTGTTCTTTTACTCTTCTCTATCCCCATACAGTATGTCATTTTCTCCTAGCTATCTGCATGAGTGTAACTATTGCTAGTTCTGTAAAACATTTGCTCTTTATTCTGTCTCTCTTCCTGCAGAACACTTTATCACAGTTTTCATAAAGGCCTTTACAAAATGGGGAGAAAGAGAGACAGTCTCTGTTCTATTCATTCCTTCAAACTGAAAGTCGAGCATATGCTCACACTTGCTTTCTTTGAAAGATGTGACGAGATATTATACCTGCCATATGCACAGAGCCCTATAATGTTGATGGAAAGGAAGGTCAAAACCAGCTTTTCATGAGCAAAGCCACCAACAGAGAACCAGGTCCATTCACAGTGATATTCCCAGCATTAATAGACTGCAGAGATTCAGCTGGCCATGTGATTCCTCTCCAGTGATTTTTATCCAGTGCCATGGCAAACATTCAGCCTTTCTTATTCACTTTTACTGACAATGAAAGGTTCAACTGCATGCTGGAGCATAAGTGCAACAGATAATGTAATTGCAACCAGAAATCTCTGAAAAGTTCCTTTCTCTCTTGTAACTCATTATCTCTAATATTGTCTCTTTGTATTATTATTTATCTCCTCTCTGGCCACCCCTGCAAGCCGCTTAAGCGGAAAAGAGAACTGCTTTTCCAAGACTATTTAATAAACAAATTAGAAACTTTTATGGGTTAATGTAAGAAAGAGTGAGCTCTGGAAATTCAAATATGACAGTTAGAATGGGTTGACTTGAACTTTACATATATGACTTATTGAAACTGATGCATTAAATTAAATCGATATGCTGGATATTACTTTGCCATCTACTATTACATCTAGGCTGAAATTATGTGGAGAGAATTCGGGCAGGAGTGAGACAAAATATTTTCTGCCAGAAGGCAGAGATTCCACCTGTTAATTGATGGGTTGTTAGCAAGACTTCAAACAACTTGGCAGCTGGCTGGCAGGCCTTGTTCAGTGGGTGAGCACATATGATGTATTGACATTTAAAAGGATATAACCCATTTACAATCCATAAAATCACACTTCTTCCTTGTGGAGATTGGACTGGCAGGGACTAACAGTGGGTTAGCCCTGATCAACAGTGAAGTTGGCATCAATCTGAGGCCATGGGAAACAGGAAGGGAACTATCCTGTTAGGTTATGGCAAGAAGAATGGGATTATGGGTATAGTTATGTTAATGCAGTTGCACCACATAAGGTTATGTTCTGAGATCTTGCATATGAATGGTTAACAATGCTTTACGTATAAGATAATGTCATTGTTAATTGGTTTGCTATCTGGGGTGGAGATTACATTCTGTTATGTTTGTCCCATTGTGGGGTCTTTCGAGGTTGTCCTATACAGTGTTTGTCTTATGTTCTTTTGGCCCAGGCTACTGTTAAAGTTATTTTCCAGGCTTAGTCGTTGTTCCTGCACCTTTTTCAATTGTCCCTCTGGCTGGTCCGGTTTAAGTCCCATTGCCAGCAACACTTCCTCACACTTTTTTCTACCTAGTCTTGTCACAGTCAAGAGCAAGGAGCTATGGCAATTGAGGAGATAAAACCAAAATACTTTCTGAATTCTTTCTCTTTTTTTAGCCTGACAGCATCCTGAAAACAGTACCTTTCATTATTTGCCCTGTAAAGTTCTAGGTGAAGAACTAAGTTTTGCTTGCCTAGAAAAGAGACCCTTTTTCACTACCACAAGTTTTTCTAGTTCTCTAACAGTAACGAGTTAGAAATAAGAAAATGCTGGTCAGAACACTTAAAAATCATCAAGCAGACCAAGAGTAAGAATCAGTGCAAGGCTTGTTCTGGTTTTCTTTCCATACAGTACTTACTACACATTAAGGTCACTACTGTCTTTTAATTTACTGCTTCATGTCTATATGCGTTGTACAAGACCACTGGAGTGGTGTAAAACTATTTCATAGTCTCTATTTATCCTTACAACTACTGTGCACAGAGCTTTTTAACTCATTTTATAAGTAATGAAATGTAGCATAAAGAAAAATAAGTTACTTTCTCAGTGTTAGAGAACAGAGAAACTTGAATCAAACTTCTTGTTCCAAAGATGTGTGTTTCACAACCTGAAGTGTGTGTTTCACTGGCATTATAAAGGGCTATAGAGGTCACAATTTCACTCTTCCCTTGCTTCAGATCACTCGTGTTCCAGAGCACATCTACTCTTTGATGCCAAATGAACCCCTCTCCTCACCAGCTGACTACCTTTTTTCACTGTGATAAGTTAACACTGTACATGGAAAATTACTAAATCTGAGGTTCTAACCCATGTTTAGTGACAGTCTCAGGAACAGAATCACCTCATTCAGAGGAACATAGAGTTGCAAAGACTTGCTAATGATGTGGTAAGTGCAATGGCCCTTGCATTTACTTCTGCTGTGCAGTTCAGTGGATGAACAAAACCACCAGTTCTGAGTGTCTCTTTAATCCCCTTTAAGTCCAAATCAAGAACCTGCTTCAAAGGAGACTTATCCTGCCCTACCCTATATGCTTTTAGTCATATTATGGAAATGTTTGAACTGAGTTGTCTAGAAGACATGCTCCAAGAGTTGTCTTCAGCACTCCTCACAGCACCTCACAGGACAAACAGAGTTGTCTAATGCAGCCCTCCCTGAAATGTACCTCAGATGGATCATCAGCACCTAATGCTTCTGACTGCAGATTAACAACTATGACACTGAATTATTTGATGGGGTAGACAGCTCTTTTAGGCATGAACCTTTTTTGCAAGATTCACAAATTGAATGAACACTTATATATAGGTCTAGGTAATGTGACTCTTATGTGGGTATTCACGACATAGTCTGAATTAAAATGGATTCCCAATGAGAATTCTTTTAAACAACCTTGATTATAAATCCATATGGGATAGAAGTGTGAGAACTATAATGGTTCTTCTAATCTAAACTATTGATGGAGAATGACCATGAGTGATCTCCTTAGCCTTTCCACTGCTTTAGGATGATGAAATACAGTATTGTAGTGGGATACTCTGCCTTAGTGGGGGTAAACCAGCACTGGGCTTACACTGCTTATGAAAAATGCTGAGATCAGCCCGACTCAGCAATCCTAAAGTTAAAAATTCTAAGGATGTGAAAAATAGTGTTTCCTGACAGAAAGAGACACTGGTGAGGATATGGCAAAGTTCCTGATGAAGGAACCAAGTGATAGCACTGACATCTTATCTAAAACTGCTGAGCTAAAGGCTGCTGAGCTACCATGCCTAATCTAGAAACATTTGATTGACAGTCAATCACTTTATACTATAAGAGTTCAGTCCCACTGTTTCACAGCACTAACCTAACATGTCTCTTCTGGAGGTGTGTGTGGAGATCCCTGCCTTGAGCGGGGATGCCTCAAGGTTATTCCCTGAGGCTGAGTGAGAGATTTGCCCACAGTCATTGGCATGTGTAGCTAAAATAAATCTCTACTTATTTAATAATAATCTAGCTTTGAAATTATTGATTTAACAAATATAGCCTTATACTATTATTCATAACTATCTAGACTATTATTATAACTATCTATCAATGTTAATTCTGATCAATGTCTTTTTAGTCTAATTATTATAATCAGTTAAAATAAATTATCTTTCTATCAACATATTTATATTTATATAAAATAAACATAAATTTATACATTTGTGTTATTAGTCATAAAAGATAAATTCACATAGAGGATAAATTATTCCTATATAGTCCTTTAAACATAAAGTGTTGGCCAAGTTTGGGACTTGGATTAGACCCAACCATAGCTAGTTTCCTCTTTGAGTGGGAGTTTAAAAAGAGAGAAAGGTTGAACTTCATGACTCAGCGGGACTGTTGTTCTGATAAACTTTGCCTGCAGCTTTCATTCTGTCTGTGATAGTTAAAAACAGGAAAATCTTGGTCATGTTTCCATTAGAATGGTGGAGGATTTTGGTGCTAGCTGCAAGGACTGAATATCTTCCAGAAGTCCTAACATATGGCCTGCTCAATGGAAGTTCTCTTTGAGTGGGAGTTTAAAAAGAGTCTTGAGCCATTAAATATGTTAGCAATCTCCCTTGTGAAGAATAACTGGCAGTGAGAAACTCAAAAAACTTGGAAATAATATGAGATTATTAATTTTCTTAATTTACAGTTTTATGATGCAATTTCTCACCCAAATGAAAGCTCCACTCTTTGAGGTGAAATGTTTAAAGATGTCTGCACAACTACAATAAAAATATTCAAGGTGATGAAAGACCAAGAACATGATGAGGTTATTGTAATTATGGCAGAGCTTGCAGGTACAAACCATCTGGCAGAACTGCTAATTTCATAGCAGCATATTCTCAGTGTGCTAACTTTGTCAAAAGCTTTGAAAGTCAGCATCCATTTATATTCTGAGCTACTGTTTTCGAAGGTCACTTTCTAAAGTGTTCTCACAAAGAGAGAATAGAAAAAGCCTGACTGTTTGTTCACACTTTACTTGCACATAAAAGGCAATTCTGAATTTAACTGGGAGAAGAAATGTGGCATCCATTCAACAGTTAAGAAACATTGAGCTGTAGCACTTGAGAATGCCTTTAAATATACTGATGGGACAGTACTATCTTATCCTGGAACAATGAAAATAATCTTTAATATGTAGAATTGCTTTTTAATTATAAGGATTTCATTTGACTCTCTGATGATACATACCCTATATATTTGCGTTCTGGCAGTGGATGAAAATTTTTCACAGGACCAATGATCTGTCATAAATTTTTGATTTAAAATACTCTAATAATTCTGAAGAAAAATTGTAGTTATCATCAATTAATCCCTGATTCCCCAAAGACTGCTGTCTCTAGAGATCATATAGCTCCCAAGAGAGAGACCGAATAACGATGTAATCAGGACCAAATTAGAAACTGTTTATTTTTCCTTGAAATATGTGTTCTTCAAATTCATCTGCATGCAAACATGTCTTGCTCTTTACTTCTTATCTGAGGAATGTAAATCACATAAAAGGTACTAATTCATTTTTGTTAGAAAGGAAATTTTCGTTGTGGGGAAATCTCTGCTGATAGGAATAGATTTTTATACTGTATGGCCAAAGTAGAGGGGATGTTTAAATATTTCCTTTTGGGAACTTTATATGGGCATATAGGTTTCATTGGACAAGCACACAAATGAATCCCATGACAGCTTTTTTTGCAGTGATTTTGGGGACTTTATATCCAGTTTAGTAAAATGAAAAGGGATTGTATACGTAATTAATTTGTTTTGCTTGCTCTTGAGATTACTTATTTATCTGCCTTCAGACAGTGATGAAGCAAAATACTTTCATTCCTGAAACAATGTGAATATTTCTCACTAAGTTTCAAATATTCAAAAAAAAAGTTTATTAAAAAACCTCAGTAAATACAGACATTTGCCGTTTGAAAACTGCATATTTCAAAGATTTGTCAGATGGTATTCTGACTGCTGAGGAGAAGAAAAAAGAATCTTCATTCTTTCTGTGCACAAGCTGCTAAATTTAAGACTGCTATACAGCTAATATCCATATCTGAAAGACTCATATGTAGTCAAATATATTAAGAAGTATCACTCAAAATTAGTAACAGTGATTTTTTTTAACAGAAATGTCATATTCTGCAGTACATGTAATCAATGCCACACTTAAGCAGAATTTTAAATGTTATTTCAAGTTAAACATTTCAATTAACACCAGAATAAGGTTTAAGAAGAAATACATTTAAACATATTTTTCACGTCTGCTGTGATAGGTTTGTATTCATGCTTATTGAGGAAGTATCTGAGATTATGCTTGGAAGATTCCTGAGTGGTAAAGCTTGTAGGAAAGAGAAATATAAACAAACAAGATATATGAGAAAAGGAAGGATTGGATATAGAATGAATGAATGGCAAATATCATTTGGATTAATAGTATGTGTTTCCTTGATAGTGTAAACCATAAACAAAATGGAAAACAAAAGGAAAGAGACTAAGAATAGATGGACGGATAAGAGAAAGAACAATGTGTGTGGGACAAATTTAGGAAATAGGCTAAAGAATAACAGACAAAAATATGACAGGACAAACTGTGCTTAGAATTCTGATAATTTTTTAACTGGCCAAAACCCATGTATTTGATGCCATTGGTTGTATACCTCTGAGGTAGATCCTTTTTTCCAGCTTTTCTCAGGTCCAGCATTAGTTTTCTCTGTAGTTTTTATTCGTAACATATGGCAATAGAAATTGATTCAAAAATCTCCAATTGGAAAATCTATGGGACTTATAATATAAATAATTTAACAAAATAAAAAAATAGAAATTTAGAATTCTTTTACAAGTGGTTTGACCATATTCATTCATAGCAAAGATTTGATTTTTCAACACATATTCAGTTTAACAGAGTATTACTTCAGGGAAGGCTTTTTTGTAAGAGATAGCTTGAACCATTAGTGTTTTTGACATGATTTATGACAGTTCAATTCTACTGGGCCTGCACTGTCCTCTATTGACACAAAGGATGTCTAGAAATGCTATGGGAAGTGTGGAAAAGCAGAAAAACTCTGCCCCTGTATGTGTGAGAGCAGAATTATGTTTACCCAAAAAACAAGAACACAAAGAAGCTAAAGTAACAAGAAAATTTTTTTTAGGTACTGATTTAAAGGCAACAGGGTTGTAGCCCTGTATTCAAAGAGGGTGATTGTCTTATTCTTTCCGTGGAAGTCAAATACAGAATAAAGCCCTAAATAAGTTTGCCAACACTGTTGCTGCTCTCTTAAGAGTGATGAGGGTTATATTTGTGCCCTCATCCTGCAAACAGGAGGATGATGAAGAGAGATGTGTGAATGTTTACAGGCAGACATGGCCAACCCAACTGGCCTTAGCTCAGTGTTGGTAAGGCAGTGTTGGTAAGTGGTAGTCGTCACAAAAATAGGCAGTGTCAATGAGTGGAGTGACCCTGAATGATTGAGAACATGGCCAATTTTTCCTCAAGGAAGATTTTCTTTAAAAGAGATTGGAAATCACTACCTGTAGAGATAGCTGGTTATCCAGGTCAGATACAATTCCACTGCTCTGTCCTTTGGTTTTGAGTATTCTTATCATGTTGTCTAGAACCATGCAAAATCAGGCTATTACACAAAAGTTATGCCATTCAGAAGTGTATTAAAAATATCTTGTACAACATGACTTGAACAAGTCCACTTCATTTTGGGAAGTTTAGGTATAGCAAAACAAACTGCAAAAATAAAATGTTGTGCTGGAACTCTGTAATTTTCCAGACATCAAAGTGGAACACTTGGATATATTTAAAACCTAATCCATTACACAGAATTTTACAGGGGAAACAAAACAAAACAAAAAGCAAACCCAAACAAAAAAACCCTCTACCACCGTGATGAAAAGATGATTCATATGACTGTTGCAGAATCCTATGAAAGTAATAACCAAATTAAAGATTAATCTACAAAGAAAGCAACAAATAGCAGGTATTCAGGCAGAGAATAGGAGAAAGCAGTGGAATTCTGTCTTCCATTTTTGCAGCATAAATTAGAGAGAAAATATTTCCCTCTGCTTTACAAAGATGACAGATAATCTTCCAGCCAGTACATTCCAAGCAAGAAAGAGTGGACGACAGAGAAGCTGACTGAATTTTGTGACTGACAGGGAAATCTAAGAGGTCAAGGGCATATGTAGTAGCATATAAGAAGGAGGCATCTTTACAGTGTGACAAAAGGCACAGTAGTAAATACATATATGTAGGCAGGAAAGTATAAATATGCAATTGATTTGGGGATTTTGGATATTCTTAGAAAACATTATCAGGTAACCATCTGCTTCTTAAAGCTTTTGTGAAAATTTTTGGAAGGATGTTCTAGTAGGAATATAAAAAAGGGTGCTTTGCAGAAAGTGCTTCTGAAAGTTACAAAACACCAGATAAATTAATTCTCTGCGGGAAACAAAGGATATGAGAAACATAAGATATACATAACATAGGATATACATAATATATATGAGAAGCTACATTTGTAAAAAAAGTAAACTTTAAAAGAGTTCAAAAAAACTTCCAGTAGCTGAAGAGAAAGACCATAAGTTATGCTATGGAGACCAAGTAAGTTCCTGATGTGACTAATTAAAAATATTAGCAGAATTACTGAAAAAATGTGACAGCATTAGTTTTCCATGCTGTGCTGCTTTTGACAGAGATAAAGTTAATTTTCTCCATAGTAGCTAATAAGGGGCCATGTTTTGGTAGTGTTGATAACCCAGGGATGTGTTTTTGTTGCTGAGCAGTGCTTGCACAGCATCAAGGCTTTGTCTGCCTCTCACATCATCCTACCAATGAGCAAGCTGCAGGGGCACAATGAGATGGGTGGGGACACAGCTGGGGCAGCTGATCCCCAACACACCAAAGGGATATTCCAGACCATATAGCCCAACATAGAAAGTCAAGGGAAAAAGGGGGAAGGAGGCCTTTTGGAGTGATGGTATTTTTCTTCCTAGTCATTGTTGTATGTGATGGAGCCAGACTTTCCTAAAGGTAGTTGAAGACCTACCTGCCAACAGGAAGCGTTTTAAAAAAATTGTCTCAGTCCATAAGTTATTTTCTTTCTTTTACCCTTCTGATTCTCTTCCCTATCACATGGGGGGAGTGAGCAGGTGGCTGTGTGGGGTTTAGTTGATGGCTGGGATTAAAGCAGGACAGGTGCTTTATATACAAGCATCCTATCTGTACAGAAAAATCCTGAACAGCAGGAAATAGTCCCTTGTTGTCCTCATTTGTAACAAAGGGACCTGACTACTTTTGGAAATTATTGAAGAAATAATCACCTCTGAAAATTGCTGCAGAAATTCAGTAGAGACAGAAAAGGAATAACATTGTTAGGTCTATGCCTTTGCATGAAGCCACTTAAGTACAAAGGAAGGAAAGTTATTTTGTCATGGATTGTACTTACACATTTGATATCACATGATTTTTTTCAAAAAACTGCAGCTGGATTGAGTTGGTGAAAATGTTCTAAAAATGATGCAAAATCTCTGTGGAAATTCTCATGAATAAAACATGAGAAAAGTAATTGGTTTAACTAAAGAGTAGGTAAAAAAACAAGGTTGTAAATTCCACTGACCCTCTTTATCTGTTAAAAAAAGACCAGAAACAAAATAACTAACTAACTAAATAAATAAATAAAGTGTTATCTTTATTACTTTCTAAGAGTAGTCATCATGTCTTGATAGGTGGTATTTCCTTCAGTGGGCATTGCATAGAAATTTCAGCAAAATAACAGCAAGAAATATAATAATTAATTCTAAATGTATGTGAAAGTACAAAGAAAAACCTTCTTAAAATTATTGCAACTCAGTGCAAAGATTTGATGAATTATGCTGAGCTCTTTGAATCCAGTACTTCGTGACAAAATCACCAGAGATGCTAATTATTGTGAGAGATGTAACTCTCAACAGTTGCTCTTGGGAAAATCTGCAGTGTTTGTGACATGCATATGCCACCATATTCTTGTCTTCTTGTGCAGAAGAAAAGAAACCCTTTGTCTCTGGCACGTTTGTATGGGTATAGAAATGAGAATAGTAAGAGACCAAGTGTCAAGCATTTTCCTGTCCTGGTGCACCATTACTCTCAGACATTAAAAAAAATCTATGCCTTACTTTTACAATCCATCACTCTCTCAAAGCTGTTGAGGAATTGAGTGACGCTTTATGTACAGGTACTAAAAAAACCTCTGCAGTTAGTCATTTACATCGACTATGTAAATTTTAGTTGAACAATTTAAATTTGAAAAGGAATCGTGACTACAGAGATAATGTATTCAGACTGCTTTTGCCCATGTAGGAATACTATTTATGCTCTACTGTATTTCCATATACTGTTTGATTTGTAAAATTAAACATTTATGTCCTTTATTGATATCATAATTCCATGTCTTTGGAGAATTAGTGAGCACTGATCAATAGTTTGGAGGTTAATCAGTACTTTACTTCTTCACTCCAGTTAAATTTAGTTCAATTAAACAGAATGGATGCTAATTGCTGTCCTGATTGAGCAGTGGTTATTACCATATTACCATCCACTATCAGAAAGCTAAATCAGTTCCCCAAGAGGCAGCTCAATAGAGCAGTTCTAGTGACATAGCATGCCCCAATTAAACCATCTATATTGTGACAACATATTTACGAAGAGATTTTCATGCCGATACAAATTAGAAACTTGTTCTTATTTTCAAGACTAGACAGCATATAGCCAAGACATAGATGAGTGTACACCAGTGTGAAGATGGAAAATTGTATAAATTGACCCTAAAGCAATGTTCCATTGCACCCGCAAATAAAAAGACAAGGTTCAGTTCTGTAATAAACAAAGAAATCCCTGCTCATCTTTTGGAGGAAAAATTAAGAAACTTCCTTTTCTGAAGCATTTAAAAATATAATTTTTGCATAAGTGTTTCAAATACAATATTCTAGTCCTTTCCCTCTCATTCCCCATGTTCCTTCTCTCTGTTTAGGGGCTGAATGGTAGATGTAGGTGCTGGGATTGAATCTGTTCATGAAGAATCTTTTGTTCTGCACTTTTAACTAAATGGGGTCATAGTTCAATACTTAACACTGTGCCCATACTTGTTTTTTAATTAAAAAAAAACAAAACAAAAACATAAAAATGCATACAGAAGTGTTCCAAAAAAAGAGAAATATATCACAACAGTATTTGCTGAATTATTTATTTCATTTTGCTGCTTTTCTCCCCACACCCACCTTTTCTGAAGGAAATCCAAGCATCTGTAATAGCTAACAGTGATAAAGGAGCAACACTTTATGTTTTCAAGCTGGGTAGAGACATTAAATAATTAATCCTTGTATGACTGTCTCTTCTCTCTTAAGTTAGAAGAGTACAATTATTAAATGTGTTTGTATTCAATGTGTCAGATCATCTGGTGAATACAGCTCTGCCTATGCAAAAGTATCTGGATAAAGTGAGATTCATTTATCAGTTCAGCACAAAACCTATACATAAGATAAAAATATTAGTATTCTCCCTATGATAGCCCTCTCAAAAGTTTTGCTGTCCTAAGAGACTTTCTTCTCCACTATCTTTGGATCAAAACTTTTTATTTTCCAATATTTATGAAGTATGTGTTATATAAGTGTACTGTGCTGATATGTGTATGGCAGGGGGGAATAATGTTTGATTAGGTTGGGGTTTTTTTTAAACTTAGTTTAAATCTTTCACACACAATATTATCTTTTGCAACAACTATTATTTAAATTTCAGGTTTGATATAACTTGCCAGGCAATTAGTTACAGCAGAGTTTATGTGAGTTTACTAGTTATGATTCTTATGAGCAGAAAAAGAAGGTAGCTGTGTGCCCTTCATCAGCCTTCTCCCCCATACCTTTTCTTCAGAGTCAGAGAAATCATGGAAACCAAACAAATAAAAAATAAATGCAAACTTGACCCATCCTTCTCCCCAGTCATTTCTCACTGTTTTCTCTATTTCTTCCCCCCTAGATGTGCAGCAAGATGGGGAATAGGGGCTATGGGCCATTTCATCACATCTGCCACTCCTTCCTCCTCAATACTCTTCACCTTCTCCAGCATAGGCTCCCTTCCACAGGAAATGGAAACAAGGATGTTAGTTTTGATTTGCTCAGGTGCTGTAGGTAAACATCTTTGAGGCTTTACAATCACAGAGATAAATCAAAGAGAAGCACAGGTAATAATTTGCTATTTGACTAAGACTGAATATGTAGTTTTTAAATTTTGTAAATATTTAAACCACATCTAAAATTAATTTTGCATGAATATGTTACAGTGGGACAAAATACAAAATGTAAAATATGGTTCTAAGAAAAGCCAATTTTTGGATTTACACAAAAATGCTTTTAAATTCTTTTTCCATTTCCATTTTTACCCATCATGTTACATACAAATTTTTGGTGCATTTCCAATCTACTCAAAGTATTTCAGTTTTGGTTTTTAATACAATTTGTTTTCAGATTGTTTAGATTATCCTGCTGGTTTATCCAGAGGAAAGAGACAAAAGATACATGAAAAATCAACCCAAATGCAGACAAGCCAAGACACACCTCTTCTCCCTTTGAAAATTATAATAAAGGTGGTCCAAAAATTTGTCCCAAAAGAGATACCAGTTTGGATCCCATTTCTGCAGTCTCTGTTTAAAATACATAAGTTTGAAAACCAGCTAATGAAGCAGAGGTGAGTCTATCATAGTGCAAATCTCAGCTCTTCCTTCAGAAAGAACCTAAGACAATAAAGAAGACAAAATAGATCCATATCTTCCAATCTTCTTGGGAAATTCTACTGGAAATTCACAATGAAAATTTCATTCACCTCCCTGACACCAGCCAACGGTTTCCTTTTAGAATGACATAAGACCAACTATATGATAAATATACTCATCAAGCTCTCCATAGATGGGCCTGATATGGGTTTAATCAAGTAAATAGGTTGGGGTACACAATAAACTCTCTTTCTGAAGTGTGAAGAAGTGATGATTTTTGTTGGGTTCCTGGTTGTCACTTTTACTTTGACAGTAATGGCAAAATGAAGACTTAGAGCCACCCTACAACACTAGGTTTGGATTAACTGACTCAATTTGACTTTGCCTGTCAGATTTTTATTTGAATTTGCCTTACATCTGAATAAAACCAGAAAGGCATTGGCTGAACTTTCCTTTGTAAAAAAAAAAAAAAAACAAAAATATATATATATATACAGGAGTGTTGCAGCTATGTACACATAAAGATGCCAATGCCAAGTGTTTAAATTAGGGAATATATTCATATTGAGACATGAGCAACACAGGACTGTTGGATAGGCAGAACAAATGCAGGATCTCTCAAAAGATTTTCATTTTTCACATAATCTTATAATAAGCATTAGTTCCTTTAGATGCTTAATTTTATCACAAGCAACTTCTGAACCTTTAATGGTGCACAGAGCACAAACTCTAGTCAGAATTCTTCTCTGATGTTTAAGTAATTTAATTAATTATTATAATCCTGGAGGAGCTTGATGGATTTATAAGAAAAATATGTGCCTTTAATGTAGCACGTAGACCCCTGTGGGATTGTTCTAGTGAATAAGTCTTTTTATTGGAAGATTTACTTTCTTCAGTAACTGTAATGATTTTTTGGTTTCTGAAATGATTTTTTTCTCCCGCTGCCACCCATTTTGTCTATTTAGGAAATACAACTGATAAAAGCATGTTAAGATAGCACTTTATCAAAAAATAAATAGAATAGGAGCAGATTAATATAAAGTTGTGTAATTAAAAGTTATTGTTCATACTTGTGGTTTTGATACATTATTATTTTATGGTGGAATCAATGTAAATTATTATCACTCATTTTGAGAGCAGTTAGGTGAGAGAGAACACATATTTTGTACATACATATGTCTTGAGCACTTGTCAGAGTTACTGAACAACATTTGCTGGTTATGGTGGTTTAAATGCATAATTCTTTATCCTAATCTAATGTAATAAAGTAATAAGTCACTTGTTTACAGAGAAAATATAACAAATACAGAAAAACTGCCCGATAATGGTGAGCAAGCAGATAGGACAAACTTTTTTCCCTCCAATGGTGTATTGTCTTCCTTTGTTACCCTATAAGGGTTCTAACATTCTTCAAGGGCTCTTCAATAGTATTCTGGTATGGAGGAGAGAATCCATATTGGCAGGAGACTGATTAAGGCATTCTGCAGTCTAGAGATTGTGAATAGGAAGAACTGCTGAGAAAAATTGGAAGAGCTGATGGTGATGTTCTGATTTATGTGGAGACTGCAATAGACTTCAGAGTAGTATCTGGTATTCTTGTACTCTAGAGAAAGAGTGCAGGAATAAGGCAGCTCTGAATCTATTCTTCTGTTTCTATATTAATCTTTTCTTCTGGTTTTTTTTTTCTTTTGGCAGGGGTGGGGTGGGGGGGGGAAGGG